>JAPKLW010000922.1:211778-256235 GCA_026898455.1 Plectranthus barbatus | reverse complement strand
TCACCCCGTTTGAAGTGTTTAAACCATGTGATCGGGGTACAACAATAAACATGTATTTAAATTTCAAATTGTGCTGTACAAAATCATAACATAATATCATAATAAGTAGTGCTAAATAGCCACTATCATATTATTGAAATGCTTAAAAATCAATGTTGTAAAAATATTAGTTTTATAGCTACTCTCATATTTTGTTTTATTCTTTTTTCTATTTTCGGCTAGTTGATAAATTTTACTTTATTATATTATATTTCATACTTGTATTGAAAATTAATTTTTCATTTATTTGGAATTGTGACTCCTTTTCAATTTAAAATATTTTATTTTAAACTGGAAGGTGAATAATAATAATTATTCATTTATTTTATATGTCTATCGAGGTAGGTGAATAATAAATTATAAATACGAACCTCTTAAAACTTTGTCATCGACATTCATATGCATGCTCTTTTTAAAATATATTTCTTTCAAAATTTTCACTCAAATTTCTCACTGTTTTCTTATGCATCTATATATTTTTCCTAATAAAATTTGAAGTTTCATGCAAGTAGAGTTGGTATATAATTTTTCAAGGTATGTTTGTTTTGTTTGAGGAGGTTTTACTAAATTTTCGAGAATTTAAACCCAAAACCTTTCAAAACCCATCATCATATTCGTCGGATGACTCGATATATTATGATGTTGAGTGTTTTTTTATTGCATTTATCTAATTTTTATCATTTGTTTGTGTTAGAATTTTTTATAGAGAAATCCTTCCTTACTTTTTGTTGTTTTGGTGGGTCAAAAATTGTAAGCCATCTTAGTAAGTTTTTATTTCTAGAGTTCTAAACTGTAATCCTTGTATATGATCGAATTGAGTTGTAATAGAACTTAGGCTGAAGACCGAGCAAAGGAGAATGCTCGAGAACTGACTATCAACACGCCTAGCCTTGACCTAAAACTGTGTTGGAGCACTTAGTTTAAGGCCCGTCCATACTGACAAGGAGAAGTCAGTATGAGGGATTTCCCGAACTGACTAAGGAGAAATCAGTTCAAGGGATTTCCATACTGATAAGGGGAAATCACTATGAGGGCGTTTTCTATACTGACTATGGATAGTCAGTATGAGGGTATACCATACTGACCTTGGGAAGTCAGTATGAGGGTAAAGCTGTACAAATTTTTAATAGTCAGTATCAGAGCCTCTACCTTGAAAGAATGAGCTATTCGAAAGATATCGAAGCTCAGTTAGACTCAGGCATTCATACATGCCCAAGTCTGTATGAGGTTATCCAAACTGAGATCGCTCGGGCTAAAAAGAAGTCTGACATAAAGTTAGTGTAACGTACATTGACCTTACAGAGCAGAGCAAAAAGGAGACCTAAGGCAAGAGCTATGATTGGACAATATAATCCATGAGTTTAACGTCTTGATTTATGAGTCTAACGGATAGAAATTCAAATTGCCATAGGTCTTCCTCTATATAAAGGCCTGCCCCTCAATCTTAAACGATTACGAAATCAAAAAGGTCTTCATACGACAAAGGGCATTCGTTCAGGCCATCTCTCTGCCAAACTCTCAGAGTTTTCGTGTTTTCTAACACGAGACTTGAGTCTCCGACTCAAGTTACCCACTGTGCTAACTTCTCCCAGCACGAGGCTGAAGCTCTTCTAAGTGAATATATCTTTCTGAGATTTATTCATAGCAGTCAGTTTCCTAGTCTGGGATTTTGATTCTCACGGGCGTATGCCAACCACCTGAGTTCTGGGAAGAACAAATGAACATCCAACCATCGGGAAGGAGGCTGTGGGGTGCGTCCCCACTTCAAACTGAAGACTGAGTCTGCAAGGAGTTCCTAGGCGAGTGCCACAGCTGACCGGAGGACGGAGGTGCCAACAGACTGTGTATATATCTTAAGGAGGCTTGTATTAACTTAGTGAATTATCCAGACATTGGGTCTGAAGAGTGGATGTAGGATATTGAGATCCGAACCACTATAAGTCCTGTGTGTTCTTTACAACTTTATTTACTTATTGCTATGTTTCTCTGTTTCACAAACTAACTTTGAAACCTTCAATACTTCTAAGTATTGAAGAGTATATACTGTGAAACTGACTCAACCAGGATAGGACTAAGCTTAAGTCTTCCAAATATACAAAACTGACTATACTCTGTTTTTGCTAAACAAGTGCAATGGCCATATTTACTTACGCTGCATATCTTATACCTTCCGCTGCACAATCTTGCACTCTAATTTCGGGACCAACAAGTGGTATCACGCGCCAAGGTTCTTACAGACTAAGGTTGTGTTGAGTCACTTAGGACCAGATCTCTGTGTTTTTGCACTTTGTTCTGTTTTGTGTGTTTAAGCTTAGGTACACAGAGATGGCTCAGATTACAAAGCTTCCAAAGTATTCATCAGAAAATTTTGAGATACGAAAGAAGCGTTCGTTGATTATGCTGAAGAATGTCCAACCAGAGATGGCAGAGTTCTATCTACCGGACCATTGAAGATCACCAAAGTGTATACTCAGCTCGGAGAAGCAGAAGGTCAGGAGATAGTGGAGAAGCCTTATGCAGATTGGACAAACGGAGACAAAGTTTGTTTTCAGCTGGATTCAATGGCCATGAAGCTCATCTTACAATCCTCACCAGAGCTACTGGTTGTTTAAGCTCTTGAGCACAACAATGCCAAAAAGATGTGGGAACTTCTTGGCACACTCAGTCAAGAAACAACTCAAATGAAACGAAACAAGCATTAAAACTGTGTAGATAAGTATGAATCTTTTCAAATGCTTCCTGGTGAAAATGTTAAATCAATGGAAGCTAGATTCAATGCGATTATTTGCGAGTTGAAGAACTTGGGGAGAACATATGAAGTTGCTGATATGAATGCAAAAATTCTCTCCAAGATGCCCAAGGAAGACTGGTTCGTCAAAGCCACTAGCTTGAAAGAGAAAGATCTCTCCAAAATGAAGACCAAGGATGTGTTCGCCGAGCTCCAAGTCCACGAATGGGACATCCAAATGGCGAAAAAAATGAAGTAGTGCGAACTGTCAGCACACATCCAGAGGAAGATGCTGCTTTTTTCGCAAAAAAGGAATTCAAGAGAAAGCCTCAAAAGCCTTACCAAGCTGATAGAACTTCTGGACGAACGTCCACTTCAAAGTCAGCACCCACACCTTCCTACCACAAAAAGGAGGAAGAGAGCTCAATTGAAGAGCTTGAAGAGCAGATGAGGAAGCCGACCAGACTTTTTGAGAAAGCTAGAGCCAATAAGGAAGGTTCACAGTCCAGTGAACTGAAGTTCAGCGAAAGACCTCCAAAGGCATGCTTAGAGTGCAACTCTCCAGACTACCTCAAATATGAGTGCCCACTGGTTTCCAAAGAGGAAAGGAAGCGCTTGAAGAGGTGATCACACTAAAAACTCGATAGAGTTCCTAATGCGATACAAGAATAAAATATCAATTCGAGTACTTCTTCCTTCGCCCAACAGAGTATCAGGATACTTATGCAAAGGCTAATAGCTTGGCAACACACAATCATTGAGTTTTTATCTATTCTAGGCAATGTAAGTAAATCAACTATCTAGTCTAAGCTAAAATCAAAACTGAATTATTTGGACATTCATCATTAACATTCTCACTTTTCCACACTTTTGCAATGCAAACATCATCCATAAGGTATGAAATTCAACAATTATGAACTAAGGATATTGGTAGAAATCCACATTGAATCAAAGAGATTGGTTTGAAAGATGCAAACAATCATTTAATCTATTCAAAGATGATCAACCTACACTATACTTCCTATCTCCCTTTGCACCGACAAGATAAGAGTAGATGAAAATTAGATACACAAACAGTTACGTTGTAGCACCTAATTCCACTCCAAATAGACCATAAGTTATGGACCTATAGGCAATCTCCGCACAGGGATTGAATCAAAACCTATATGCATCTACACTTTTCACAATACCTCAGCCGCGTATTGGCGGCAATCTCGGTATCTTACACACACATAGTTGATTACTGCCTACACTATGTGATTTAAGGAAAAGCTCAAGTGAGTGCAATCATAGGAATGAAGGTAAACATACAATTCATTCTCAATCAATCGATTTAATGTTTCAATCCACCAATATCAAGAGGTATTTAGCTAGAAATACCTTCAACTTGATTCAATTGAAAAATCAAAATGCACAAATCCATTACAAAGATATACAAAAGAGAAATTTCCCCCAATTGCTTGGATTTGGTGTTGATCTATGCCTTGATCATCTTCAACCTTCCAATTGGATTGGATGGCCTTAGATCCTCCTTGGATGAGGTTTAGAATGAGTGGGAAGTGGAATTCTAGAGAGTAACGGCTCAATTGTATACTCAAGTCTGAAAATCCCGTTTTGAATTTTGTTTTACCACCTTTTATACTAAGTTTTCAGACCTGGAGATTGCCCCGTCTGAGATTGGATTCCCCGGGATGGATAAAAGCTGAAAAACTGCCAAACCAGCCCGTTCAGGACCGCTCGGTCTGGTACAAGATCGACCGAAATTTGGCTCTAAATAACCAGATCGGTCGAGCAAATTAGGGATCCCAAAATCTGGCTCTGAACAAGCCAGATCGATCGAGCATGGCAGAGATCGGTCGAGATGAGCTGAATAGAGGCAAATCTCAACCGATCTGAATCTGTCTTGGTCCAGCAAAGCCTGTGAAATTTGTCTTGCTGCTCCCCTGCTCATCCCGGTCGATCTTCTCCACACAAGAAACCCAGATCGGTCGATTTTCCACCAAAACTGAAGATGGCGGGATTACCATGTCCAAGATTGATGCTGGAAGTTGCTACTTCAGCTGATGGAGATTTTACTTTGAGTTTATGTTAAAAACTCTATTTTAATTCAAGTTTCTGAAGAGATGTTGTTTTGTTTTGATAAACAATTTTCATCTATTGTTATGGATTATCAGTTATTCAGATAGAGTTTTTCTATCATAATGAATAACAATGTTTTCTATTATGGATGATTGTCTCTTCATTACTTGATTACATAAACTGTCAGTGTTCTAAGGTATAATTTAAAGAATCTCTATAGAGATAGGTTACATCAGTCTATGTAGTTTTAAGTAATTCATGGAATTATGCATCCAATCCAGGTATTCCTAAGAATGGTACTTATGATAACTACATAGAGGTATAAGATGGTAACCAGGCCTTTTAATAGGCGATTGTATCTCTATAGATTATTTCGTGTTTGCTCTGGTTTGCTGGTTTGAGTCTACTTCCGCAGTTGCCTTAACAGGCATTGATACTGTAATCATTTAAGATTTCGATGTGTTTGTCTAGTTCACTACATGTCTTAGTCTCTTGCTTTTATCAAGATCGTTCAAGACTAAGGTAGAGTAAGTTAAACAAGATCGTAAAAACATTATGGTTCATTCATAATGGTATATCTTAAGTGATGGGATTTTATTGTATCTGGCAGAGCAAAGGGATTGCGTCCCAGTTACCTACACCTATTATCTCTCGATTGGGATAGTGTAGGTAAAATGAAATAAGATTCTTTAAAAGTTAATAAGTCATGTCAGCTTTGCCAAATTTTCGTTTTGGGAACAGCTCCAAAAGCAGTTGTATGTTTGCTTAATCTAGTGTCTTCTAAATCAGTTCCAAATACCCTAGCAGACCTTAACTATGTCAAAAGGGCAATGATGGGTAATTCGGCTGTTAAGCTGATATAGGAAACTGATTGTTTGGAAGAAAGGTTTAAGCTAGTACTGCTTTGTGGGCTATTCCAGGTAAACGAAAAGGATGGTTGCTTTGTGTATCCCAGATACAAGCAAGTTGTATAGGATAAAACCATGAATCCAAATATGAGATTGTTCTCTAACGTTTTAGAAAAGACAATTCAAATCCATCAGGAAATACCTCGTGGCATATTGAGCATACCTTGGAAGGTATGGTACCAATTGCACGGTCACCTGTGTAAGGTGGTAAACCACAAATTTATGCACCATTAACTGACAACATAAAAGGAGCATCGTTGCAGTGGGAGGTTGCCTTAACAGGCTTAATGGTACTAGTTCGTGGAAACAGTCTCTGGACTTGTTCCCAGCTTAACAAACAACATCGTACTTGTCCCTTAAAGCGCAACGAAGCTGTTAAGACAAAAGATGTAGTTTAATGACGTCAAGTCATGGATTCAGAAATGAATCAGTAAAGGTTATGGTTGTGTATCAGGATCAGTGATTGCCAAATAGCTTACCAGCTATAAGTAACTGATTGATATACAAGGAAAGAAATGCTCGAATGGTAACCTAGTATGTTTTCGAAGGTCTAGGTTAGTGAGTAAGGTATGTTTCACAACAAGACATTCTCACTGGTTGCAATTATTAAACCCATTCGAATTCTTTTAACCATAACAACACATATGAATCTAAATATCTGGAAGATAGATGACATCATCCGTATTTTATAAACGGGTACCTTGATAAAAGGTGACAACATCTGTATGCAATAACCAGATAAGTTATGTGCAGTGAAAAAAATCGTGTCTGGAAGCCAATGAAGTTCAATTATGAACTTAAAGGAGCTTCAAAGTCATGAAATAGACATTTCGATATTGTCTATCGAGAATGAGAGTTTCATGTATCAGTTATGTGTTATGTAGATGGTATTTTCACATTCAGAAATGGTGTGGAGACATTGTCAGGCATAAATGATGGTTATCCAAACAGTATCAAAAGTAGGACTTATGAGATTTTGGAACATCTTTTGAAGTTAAGTTTTGTGTTGTCACAAGAAAAGAATGTTCAGGTATCTCAAGTCGCTTAAATTGATTATGTGGTGAATCGTTCATAACAAGAAATATTGTTGTCTTTCCATATTGTAAATGAATGAAGTTAAATATCTGTAATGCTATAAGCATGTTAAACAGATATCAGTTCAACTCTGGATAAGCACATTGATTTACAAATGTGCCATGTGAGTTGAATGGCATCGGATATCCAGGAGGATCATAAGGAAATAAAATCAACCTCTAACTATGTGTTGGCCTTGGAGGAGGAGTTATAGGAATCTAACACAAAGTGTGTTGCGGATTCCGGTATGAAGGCTGAGTTTTTGACAGTTTCATTAGCTTCGCAAGAAGTAGTACAACTCCGGTGTTATCCTCTAGAGGTGTGTGTTTTGAGTTTGCCTAATAAAATCACATGGAATTGTGATCATGTTGGTGCAATGACAAACTTAAGGGAACCCAAGACTCACAAGGTGGCGAAACACATAGAATGTGTGGTATCACATTGTTGGGAAATTATTCCTAAAATCTCCCTTAAGATTTATTTGTAAAAAGGTTTTGTTGAATCAAACCTTAGTATTTGGTCGATCATTTGCTGAATTCTAGATAGTCTAACATATCTTGTAATGTCCTGTATAGGTCATATATTGAGTTGTAATAGACTAGTTTGCTAGAAGGTTTTCTAGAAGACATCGGAGAATGTCGTTCACTAGAAGTCAGATGATAGTAGAATGCTAAGGAATTATCATTTGCTAACATTCAGCAAACTGCTAAAGATGCTAGCAGATGGAAGTCAAAAGGAACCAAAAGTCAGCGGAAGTTGCAACAGCAGACTACACATCTAGCATATCGCCAAGGATATTCATCTAGCAGATTGTGCTAAAAGATCCTAGCAAAGCAAGACAGTCAAAGACTGAAGCCTTACTCCCGTTCTGACAAAATTACACTCATAGGACGAGACTTTCCCGAAGTAGTTCGGAAAGTACAGATCAACGCCAAAAGCAAATGCTCAAGTCATATCACTCTCGGGCAAAGGAGCCGTTGTGTCTAATGGATATGGAGATTCAAGATTTGAATCTCCACCTATAAAAGGCAGGTCCAAAAGAGAAAATCACTACTGCTTCTATCACTACTGTCATTCGCAAACATCCTAAGAGTGAGATTCCTTTGACAAAAGCGAACAAGTGAAAAAGTAGTCAGTTGAGAGCCCGTGATAAAGAGTATTCAAAGCTCTCAACAACCAGAAGTGCATTTCATTGATTTACTGACACTCCATTGAAGAGATTCTTGATCGCACTCAAGATTCTTCAATCATTGGGATATCTTTCTTTTCTGAAAGATCCCAACAGTCGAACACCTGAAAAGGTCTAGACTAAGATGGGTGTTTAGCCGCATCTGAAGGAAAGTTAGGAAGTAACTATAAAACTTCCAAAGTAGGAAAGGCAAGTGTTTCGAAGGTGTGCCCTTGACTCAGCCAGACCTACACCTGAGGAGTTCAGAATATCGGAGGATAGCTGTCAAGTAGCCAGACCGAAAGTTCACTGCCTACTTAACGTCCAAGGAGAATCTTTGTATTCTGTATACTTACTTAGTGAATTCTTAGCGTTTCGGCTAAGGAGTGGACGTAGATCTATTTGGATCGAACCACTATAAACATCGTGTTTCTTTACTGTTTTATTATGCACGGGATTTTAAACCTAGCAAGCATATTGCTAGCGTATAACTGAAGATACCTTAATCTATATCTGAGTTTAAATAATCTTCAAAGAAAACATAAGTGTAAGTGACGATTAATTATTCTGCTGTATTTCGTGCTCTTGTCTAAGCACGACGACTCTGATATTTAAGGACCAACAAGTGGTATCAGAGCAGGAGGTTGAAAAACCGACTGCTTTTGAGTCACTTAAGACCAGATCTATATTTTCCTTGCACTATTACTTGTTTTTCTGTGTCTTGTTGCCTAAGCTCAGGAGATTATTTAAAGCGTGAACAATATGTTGAATCACCACGCACTTGGGAAGTACACCAAGGAGAACTTCAAGTCTTGGAAGAAGCTGGCTCTTATAAACCTACAAAGCATCCATCCTGAAATGGCGGATGTGCTGGAAAGAGGTCCAATAAAAATTATGAAACCTAACACTTTTGTAGGGGCTGCTCCTGTTGGAGAAGAACCAAGACCTCAATTGGTTCCAAAGCCCTATGAGGAGTATACAACAGAAGACAAAAAGAGAGCTCAACTAGAACACGTAGCAAAGAAGCTGATTTATGATTGCCTACCAAAATTGATGGCTGACAAATCTCTTGACTTTGAAACTGCTAAAGAGATGTGGGATTACGTCTGCGAAGCATCCCAAGAGACAGATCAAATGAAACGTAATAAGCTACAAGTAGCCGTTGATAAATATAAGTCATTTTCTATGGTTGCAGGTGAATCCATACAAGATATGGAAGAACGCTTCAACACCATAATAGGCGAACTTCACAATCTCGGAAAAGAATATGGAAACGGGGAGATGAACAACAAAATTATCTCCAAATTATATCCAAGAGATGATTGGTTCGCGAAGATGACAAGTTTGAGCGAAAAGGACCTCAATAACATGACAACATCCGAGGTATTTGCTCAACTCAAATCTCATGAGTTCATTATACAGCAGTCGAAAAAGAACGAAGCAGTCGTGGCACAAGCTTCGTCAAACCTCGCTGGCAACTCTGAGGACTTAGCGTATTTCGCTAAGAGGGACTCCAATAAATATAAGATGAAGAAGCCCTTCTACAAGCAAGAAAGACCTGCTCCAGCATCACCAGCAAAGAAAGCGATTTCCAATGCAGGTACACAACCCATTGATCTGAAGATCAATGAACTGGAAGAGCAGATGAAAAAGCTGCAGAAGATGATGAATGAAGCTAAGGCTGAGAAAGAGGCAAAAGAAATTCAATCATCATCATCTAACCGCTCAGCAGAGCGAAAACCTATAACGTGTTTTGAATGTGGTTCCCCAGATCATTTAAAGCATGAATGCCCGAAGGTCAGCAGAGAGGAGAGAGAACACCTAAAGCAAAGATTTGAAAGACGTGCTGTCAAAGCAGTTACAAGGGCGTTGCTGACAAGGACGGAAGCTTCTGACATTCCTGAGAATGACGAGGATTATTACTATTCCTCAGAAGAAGAAGATAACGAGGAAGCTCTGTTCGTATTAATGGCAAACATTGTTGAAGATCAGTTTGCTGATGCGGACATCGATGCTGAACAGAGTAATGAATCAGCCCTAGCAGCTGAAGAAAATGAGGTCCTATCTACCAACACTCTTAGCATTCCTATCATGGATGAATCGGAGGAATCATTTTTAGATTTTGAGGAAAGATTATTTGACAAAGCTGTCAATTGAATTTTCAAAAATGTACGAAATCAAAAATGCGATCATTGGTGAAAATACCTCACCTCAATCAAATGTTCAAATGTTAACCGTGGAAGTCGAAGGACTAAGGTTAGAAAGTGAGGAACTTCTAAAATTAGGAGATTTCTCTGAACTGTCAGAAAAATTTCAAAATTTAGAAAAAGAAAATCTTGCTTTGAAGAGTACACCTAGAGAGGACTGCATTTGTATGTATACATCCAGCAAGGCAGCTCTCAATGCCCTTGTAAGCCAACAAAGACATCATAATGATAAGTCTGGGCTTGGATGTGAACCCTCGAAAAGGATCTCAAAATCTCATGCTAGTTCCTCTAAGCAGAATCCAATCTTATTTGTATCTGCTGGAACTATCACTGCTGAAAAGGGAAAAGGAATAGTCGTTGCTGAATCATCCAATGCTAAGCCAATTGCTAAGCAAAAGAATGGACATTCACAGAATACGTCTGCTGAGATAGACTGCTAAGTATTCGTCTGCTAGACCTCAGCAGAGGCCTAAGTCAGAGTCTGCTAAACATACTACTAATGGACCTCATCAGAGGAACCTAAAATTAAATGCTGTGCATGAATCTGCTAAGCCTCAGCAGAGGAAAAATAGAACGAATATTAAGTATGCGTCTGCTGGACCTCAGCAAAATCCGAGAGCATATACTAAACCATATTCAGCAAGACCAAGGTATGCTGAGCGTTATGTTCCCAACGCAAGGACAGCAAAACCTACCTTTCATCACAGAAAGCAAGATCATTACAATGTTGTAAAGCCAATATATCAGGAGAACACGCTACATAGGAGGAACACCTATGTAAGGCCTGAGCCCAATTCATTCGTATTTTCAAGGGCAAGGAAGGCTAAGCACACCACTGCACCTAGATATAAACATGTCAAACATGTTAAGCCAAAGGTTGAGGAAATGGTAAAAAGTGAAACCAACAAGAAAGTCTTGAAAGTCACTAAGATGTGGGTTCCGAAAGGAACTATGATCCATGCTAATCCTACAGGACCCGATGCTAAACGGGTACCTAAATCAACCTGATTTACTTGCAGGAACATGACCCGAGGGCTATGACAACGAGCATATCAAACGAATGGGTCCTAGACAGCGGTTGCTCCGCACACATGATAGGGAACGAAGGTCTATTCTCAGATATAAGAAGACTGTACAACGGTCCCAAGGTCAAGTTCAGAGACAACAATGAAGGGGAAGTTGTTGGAAGAGGGTGCATTGAGCGGAATGGATTGAGGATCATCAATGTAGCACTCGTCTCCAATCTAAAGAACAACTTACTCAACATAAGTCATTTATGCGAGAACGGGTACATCGTATCCTTTGTCAATACTGGTTGTTCTATTGCTGACGCTGTTACAGGTGAAGTGAAGCTCAGAAGCATCCGCAAGGGTGGCCTATATATTGTTGATTGGCAGAGTGGTCAACAACATTCCTGCTTCCTAGCCTTAAATAAAGAAGAGACAACATGGCTGTGGCATAAGAGGTTTAATCACTTAAACTTTAAAACTATTAATTATCTTGCCGAAAACAAGCTTGTTGTAGGTCTGCCCAATGAGACACTTCGCAAAGAAGGAATATGCAAAGCGTGTCAACAAGGAAAGCATACCAGATCTTCTTTTAAGACAAATCCTGAGAAGGGGACATCACAGAGGATCCTAGAACTACTTCATATGGATCTCTTCGGTCCCGTCAACCCACCCACTGTAAGTAAACGATTATACACAGTTGTGGTGGTTGATGACTTTTCCAGGTATACGTGGGTACGTCTTTTAAAGACCAAGGATGAGGTGAAGCTCATCCTACCAGAGTTAATCCTCAAGGAACAGAACAACAAGGAAGTCACCGTGAAGAGGATTCGCTCTGACAATGGAACAGAATTCTGCAATGGAGCGCTTATGGATTTCTGTGCTGAAGCTGGAATTGCACACGAAAGATCTACTGCTAGGACTCCTCAGCAGAATGGACTAGCAGAAAGAAGGAATCGGACGCTGAAGGAAGCCGTTCGTTCGATGCTAGCAGATTCCAAGTTACCCGCTAAGCACTGGGGCGAAGCAGTGATGACGGCCTGTTATACACAGAATAGGAGTGCTATCACTAGCAGATTCAACAAGACTCCCTACGAAGTGTACAACAGTCATAAGCCCTCTATAACTCATCTCCGTGCATTCGGTTCTACATGTTATATTCATAATAACGGAAAATCAAAACTTAATACTTTTTCACCTAAGTCAGATGAGGGTGTACTTCTTGGATATGATCACCCCACTCACAAAGGTTATAGAGTATTAGATAAGACTACCGGTATTGTGGAAATAACATGCAATGTTATTTTTGATGAGTCTACTTTAGTGCGCAGATCAATTAAAGAGAAAGAGAATAACAATCATGAGACTGATGATGTCAATGATCAAACGTTTTTAAATTCTTTCAAAAACATGCGTATTGATCCGACTAAGTCTATGAATGACTGCAATCCAAACCCGACGCACTCAGCAGGAGATCAGACTGCTGACCAGGCCAATGATGCTAATGATCATGCTGAGGCCACACCTACCCATCTTCTTGATGAACCAGACATCCTGGAGATGATTGATGACGAAGAAGAGGAGACATCAAAGTCTACTCCAATTGGGGAAGGCTTAGCTACACATGAAGATCTTGGCAGAGGCGCTGCTGAGATTCCAGCTGCTGAAAGACCTGCTGAAGAGGCTCCCGTTCCCGAAAATCCTGCAGCAGAAGTTCCGGTTGCTGACAACCCAGATGCTGTGCACCAGGAGGGTGCTGCGGAGAACAATGTGCAAGACGATGGTCGCGCAGGGGAAGGAAATGTTGCAAGACCAATTAGACCAACATGGTTGCGCGCCCATCCTCTTGAAGATGTCCTAGGAGATGTCAATGATCCTATCTTGACAAGACAAGGGAATGCTATGCTAGCTTGCTATATCTCTAGTGAAGAACCCAAAAAGGTCGAAGAAGCACTGCTAGATCCAGATTGGGTGAATGCTATGCACGAGGAGCTTGCAGAGTTCTCACGTAATAACGTGTGGGAATTGGTAGACAGACCTGAACACCAAAGTGTTATAGGCACTAAGTGGGTATTCAAGAACAAGAAGGACGAGTCAGGTCTGGTAGTCAGAAACAAGGCACGTCTAGTAGCCAAGGGCTATAGACAATGCGAAGGAATAAATTATGATGAGACGTTTGCTCCAGTAGCAAGGCTGGAAGCAATTCGCTTATTCCTAGCGTATGCAGCTTATCATGAATTTGATGTGATGCAAATGGACATGAAGAGTGCCTTCCTAAATGGTGAGCTCAAGGAGGAAGTCTACGTTGAGCAACCACCAGGCTTCGAGCAGGGTAATCAAGTTTACAGGCTCAGGAAAACATTATATGGCCTTAAGCAAGCACCACGAGCATGGTATGGAACTCTGTCTAAGTTCCTGCTAACCAATGGCTTTAAGAAAGGAAGGATTGATCAAACTCTCTTCCGCATTGAAGATGGATGAAGTATTCTGTTGGTGCAAATATACGTTGATGATATAATCTTCGGATCGAAGAACCAGGAGTTATGCGACAAATTCTCCAAGCTCATGACCAACAATTTCCAGATGAGTATGATGGGAAAGATGCCTTATTTTCTCGAATTGCAAGTCCAGCAGTCCAACAAAGGAATTTTCATCCATCAGAAGAAGTACACTCGCAATTTGATTGCAAAATATTGTCCAGAGAAGACAAAGAGCTTAAGGATTCCAATAAGTACGACGTGTATAGCCGCACTTGAGAAGGAAGGAGACGATGTGAATCCTACTCTTTACAGAGGAATTATTGGCTCACTGCTATATCTCACCGCCAGCAGACCCGACATATCTTATGCTGTTAGCTTGTGTGCTAGATATCAAGCAAATCCTAAGAAGACGCATCTTGACACTGCTAAGCGGATCGTGCGATATTTGAAATGCACAGAGGGTATGGGAATTTAGTATCCTAGAGCAGACAGTCTTGCACTAAGTGGATACTCGGACTCTGACTTTGTAGGATGTAAAATTGACAGGAAAAGTACGAGCGGTACTTGTCAATTTCTTGGAATATTCTTATTAGCTGGTTCAGCAAGAAGCAGCACTCTGTTGCTACATCTACTACAGAAGCAGAGTATGTGGCTGCCGCTAGTTGTTGTTCACAAATATTATGGATAAGGCAACAGTTACAAGATTATGGGATTTCTCCCGAATGTGTGCCGATTTATTGCGACAACAACAGTGCTATGTGCATTACTAAGAATCCGGTCCACCATTCTAGGACCAAGCACATTGATATCCGTCATCATTTTATTCGAGATCATCAGGAGAAGAAGGATATTGATGTTCGTTATATATGCACTGAAGATCAAATAGCAGATATATTCACGAAGCCTCTAGCAGAATCCAGATTCAAGGAGTTATGCATTAAATTGGGTCTCATGGAGTTAGACGAGACTATAGATGAATGAGATGCTATTCTTATTCTTTCTGGATTTCTTGGATTTCATGAAGACATTATTTACGTATTCTGAATGCTGAATTCGTCTGCTAAAGAAAGCTTGTCATAACAAGAATTGCCAGGATAAAGGATGCTAAGCAGACGATGGTTGATCTTTCAGCAAACGTCAGAGTTGGAGATCATATTCTTAAAGATATGCATATATTGAAAAGAAATACCATTCCATTCATTAAAATTCTTCTTTACAAAAAGGAGTTGAGAAAAAGAAAAACAACAAAATGATTCCTATTTTAGGGGGAACGAGGCTTGAACGGGATGAAGTCTGTGTCCAGAAGGTTAGATCGACCTTCTGCTATCCGAGGAAAGCTCTGCTCCAGTAGCCAGCTAAGCTGCATTCCATTCAGCAGAGGCACCGAAGGGTAAAGTTGGACACAATCTCGAACGCTGTCAAAGATGTAGCCCGCCCAGTCAACTTCGCTTCATCATCAATGGCCATCATGGCCTGCCATGTCTCTCTCGAGAAGGAGAGATCGTCGAGACTTTCTCCCAACAACATGTTATGGGCGATACGGAATATCACCCAATATGGAGTCTGCAGACCATACGATGAAGCAGAAGGAGAAAATTCGAACCAGGAGGAACGTCGCCATTTCTGCCACGACAACCACTCAAGGGCCACTTCTGCCGAACGATAGTCCAACACTGACACTGGACCCCTGGGAAGGCCGAGACGTCGAGAGAAAAAGTCAGGAGACCAACAGACAAGCTTGCCGCGGAAGGAACCATGGATGACCCCTTCCTCAACAGAGCAGTCTTTGATAAAGTCTCGCAGAATATCGCCATGAATAAGCCGTGGGGTGGCTGTGTTGAATTTAGCCAACCCGCTCCGATTAAGCTTCGTCATGACCGTCTCAGCCACAACATAATCGTCGTCATACAGTGAATACAAACCAGACTCATGAAGAATCTGGTTACGGCGCAGCTCGAAGGACTGTCCAGGAGAATCCATATTTTTTTTTGGGGAAGGACTTGAAAAGAAGCTATGAAGAAGTATGCAGATCAGGGCACTTGTGTTGTTAAGGTTCATCACAAGAAGGCTCTTTATATAGAAAAGAGTCATTACTTATCACTTATGACAGGTTGGAATTCTAGTGAAAAGTCATGATGATTTATATCTCGGAATATGAAATGATGAATAGAGAAGAATCGTCATGAAGGACAAATCAGCTCAGCCGAAGACGTTTAATGGTCATCTGCTATGCATTTAAAGCACACAGACGGCTACGACGAGTGAAAAATTGCCACGTCAAACTACTCAAGTGTTTCTTGGAGAAAGGAACGATGTGCGACGGGACATATGCACTCAAGACCGTCCATCCATCTCGTCTGACAGAAGTCCCCCAACCGTCAGATTTCATATCCAAAGTATAGCAAAATCTGTTAGATTTTGGGACATGGTTTATGCTGCGTATTCAGCAGAATTAATGGTTATGCTCGATGATCAATTTGCTAGGACTCTAGCAGAGATGTAGACAGAGTTCTACTCAGCAAATCAAGACAGTTGATTCAGATTTTACTTCAAGTTAGCCGTATTCGAAGTTATTATCAATACTTTGCATAAGTATATGGTTGAAATCGTGTTGGTTTGTCAAAGATCACAAAACATGATTACGAGTCATTTGGAGTGGAAAGCTTATCATTTCATAAATATGCAAGTACAAAAACTATCTACATTGAAAAGTAGAGTACAACAAATTTTAAAAGGAGGCAACGACCTAAAAGGGTAGAAATCAACTCCCCTAAGGTTAGAGGGACCCAGAGCGAGATCCGGGAATCTCTGCTCTATTAGCCAACTTAATGGCATCCCATAGGGGAGAGGTTGATTTGGGAAGCTCCGGACACACCGCTGCACTCTTCGGAAGATGAAGGATGCCCAGTCCACCTCCGCCTTATCATCGAACGCCATCATGGCCCTCCATGTCTCGCAGGAGAATGTCATGTCGTTAGGATCCTCCCCGACGATCATGCCACAGACAATTTGGTAGATGACCTTGTATTGAGTCTGAAGGCCATAGGCAGAGGGGGTAGGGGAAAACTCGAACAGAGGAGAGTCCCTCCACGTCATCCATGAAGTCCATTTTGGAGCTATCTCCTCACGGCGATAGTCCATCACAGCAATTGGACCCCGGGGAAGGCTGAAATCAGCAGCAAAAGTGTCGGGAGTCCACCTCACCAGTTGATTCCTGAAGAGACCGAAGATGGAGTCTCCCTCGGAATCACTCGACCGGATGAAGTGTTGAAGGTGATCTCTCTGGAAAGCGTGTGGGGTGATGCACACAAACTTTCCAAGTCCATTAGCATGGAGACCAGCCATTGTTGTCTCCGCCACTCGATAGTCAGCCTCATACTCCGAGTAGAGACCGGACTCACACAGGATTCCGTTCCCGGGTACAAAGAGAGCTGAGGCATGTTCCATGCTTTCTGAAGAGAGGATTTTTGTTTGAAGAGAAGAGAAGGTTAAGCAAAGGTGCGCTGGAAGGTGTACCAAGAGGATCTCAAGACATGCTATTTATAGACCTGGTAGAATCACATCGGGTTACTATTTCTCTCGGAATACGAACAGCCGCACAGAGAGAATAGTGGTCACATTAAGTGAAGGTCTAATCGAAAATAGTAGGATAAACCGGAGATGGAGAGTGATGGATTTTATATTCAATATATCGGAGATATAAAGATTGTTGGCACTACGTGGGATTTCTTGACAGACTATAATCATTATCCGACGTCAGGTGTTCTCTCTGATGAGATCTCACTTAAATGCTAGATTTTCGGCTGCTGAATTTTATCACTCAGACGCGGGAGATTTTTGAATCTCTAAAGAGGTGCATTTAATGCACGCAGACGGCGGCGACAAATTAGAACGTGCCACGTCAACAACACTCAAGTTCTTGAGAACATGCGTACTCGCACGACGTGACCACTTAACCCCAGCCATCGATTGAACTTAAAAAGGGCGCAATCTCTACCGTCGATATCCGTCGATTTCACTTCACCTATCGAACCCATCTATTTCTCCGCAAAACAAATTCAAATCCCTAATCCCTCTGAAACTTTTCACATCCTTTTCCTCAAACCCTCTCCAAAATCCCTTACTCACACTCAAAATTCCCAACCATGGCAACAAATCCCAATTCTCCAATCACCCAAAAACAAGAACCAAACGATACCACTCACCCTGAATCATCTCCTACCGAAAACCCAGAAAACCTTATCCCTTCATCCCCATTCCAACCACCCACTTTCATTTTTCTACCCCCTACAGATTCGCCACTGCATGTTCGACATGCACCCGGCTTCACCGAAATCATGAAGAAGGAAGATATTGATGAGTCAGTTCCATACAGCAGATTGGTGGTTTTGGCTCGAAAAAAGGAGTTGTCCAGTCATACGACGGAGCAGAGGCGTCTGGCTCAAATTATGAAAGACAGAATCCTCTATATGCCTCTCGCCATCAAACACATTCCAAAGTGGATTTTGGATCTTCTTAACTCTGAATTATTGGTAAAATATCTTTCTGCCGAGCCTGATCGCTTTCACCCATATATGGTCTCAAAATTTTATGCTAGGGCAGTTAAGAATGATGATCAGAAATCGTTCAAAACTTGTGTATATGGAAATTTTGTGGAAGTAAATGCTGATCTTCTTTCAAGGACATTTGGGCTTCGAAATTATGGGACAAAAATCTCTCAATACAAGGTCAATGATATTGTTGAGATGGAGAGACGTTGGAATTTGTGGAAGAAACCAGGAGAATTAAAAGACAAGAAAGGGCAGGTGATTACATTTAAGGTTGCTACACCGATTAACACTCTGTCTGATGATTACCAGCTCCTTGCGGAGATAGTAATCAAGATGCTCCAATGTGACGCCGGTTCTTACTCGGAGCTCTCTGCCAAGAAGTATGCCATTATGATGGCATTGAACGACAACATTAAAGGAAATTGGGCAGAATTCTTCTTTGAGCGATGGGCTGAACATGCTCGGAAGAATGACCATATGGCAGTAGATGGAACGTTCTCTTCGAACGTGAATTTTGGGTTAAAAATCAGCAAGTACTTGGAAATGCTGTTCACCAACACTGGAGTTGATCGTGGTGTAAGTCTTCTTTCTACAGACTACATTCCGGGGACAAGGAAAGAGCCCAAACCTGTAAATGTCAGAAATCCTCGTAAGTTGACTGGGAAATCAAATGTGGACAAGGACAAACCCACATCCCCTGAAGAACCAGATGCAACCACTACGGCAATTCAAATATTACAGCCGGCTATTCCTATGTCTGCTAAAGAGATTGCTCTACTCCAGACGAATGCTGAGACAGAGCATTGCTTCAAGAATCTCGAGGAGATTGAGAAATTGGGAAATTTACCAGCAGATCAAATCAATGAGATCATGACCGCAAAGGAAGCCGAACAACCTCCACTTGTTCTTGGGGCTATTGCAATGGAAATTCCAACGAAGAAGAGATCTAACATCACCTCTCCTGCTAAGAAAGCAAAGAAGAAGACAAGGAGAAAGCTGATTCTAACTTCAGAGCAGGAAGAATTAGAGAAAGCAGAAGCAGAGAAGAAGGCTGCTGAAGCCGCAACAAAGAAGAAAGCTGCTGAAGCCGCAACAGAAAAGAAGACTACTGAAGTCACAGCAGAAGAAGCTGCTGAAGATAATCCAGATCACATCCCTTTGTCATCCAGATGCTTGAAAGAGCGCATTCAGGGAGTGAGAGAAACAAAGAGAAGGCGTAATGCTCAAAGAAGAGAGCATGAAAAGAGGCAATACAAGAAGTTTATCACAGAGATGATGTTTGAAGGGAGAGATAAAGAATTCGAACGAATCAAGACAGCTGCTGAAGAACACAAAGCTCAGAAGAAAGCCGCTCAACTACTACAAGGAGCATTTATGGAAGGACATGCTGCCAAGAAAGGGAAGGGTATCAAAGATGGAAGGATCACCTTTTCAATTCCCTTAGTTGATGATGAAGGAGCAATAATATCTGAACAAGATGCTATGTCAGACGAAGAGCTTGATGAAGCACTTCGGGCCGACAGATTCGATAAGGTGGAATCGATTGTGGACTTAGAAAGCAGTTCCGATGAGGAACATCTTATCCGAGGGTCATCCAGACGGCTTCCGGGGAATTCGGACGCAGGTCCTTCTGGAGTCGAGAGAGAATCAGATGACAAGGAAGGAAGTGGTGGTCGAGATGAATCTGCTGAGCAGATTGGACACATGGAGGAGCACTTATTTGCTGAGCACAAAATCTGCTCTTCACAGATTGCTATCGAGGAACCGTCTGCTAGGAATGAGGAAGCAAATCCTAATGAAGGTTCTCACGCAGAAGCTCCTTCCGATGCAGAAATAGGAAACTGTGAGAGTTTCTCTTCTACTTGCATCTCTGAATCCGATTCTAATGAAGAAGTCAAAAATGTTTATGATGCAAAAGAATTGAGGAAGATCTCCACAGCAGACAACAATCAACTTTGTATACCATTCAATGGACCTCCTGGTCCTACATTCAAGTTGGGAAGATTTTCTCAGTGGTGTACTAAGACATCATCAGAAGATCAGATAAATTCTAACTTTGAAACTTTTGGACGAGAAATTGAGGAGTTTGTGGATTTGATGGTGGAGAAGGACATCAAGGAAGTATTCGCCGGAGAGCTGGAAGAAGGAGTTGAAGGAGATAGACTAAAATAAGAGCTAAGGAGATGGAAGAAATATGATTATATTTCGAAAGAGCTTTGCTTAGAAGAAAGAGAAATGTTGATGGCATGGAAAGGTCTAAGCTTCTAGAGACGCGAGGAGCTATGGGCAAATAATTGGATGGATCAATCCCCCTATTCCAAACAGTATAGTGATAAGGCTGTTATAGCCAGGCTCCAGGCCATTAAAGCTCATCGACTAACATCTTCCTCACATTCCTTGCCGAAGTCTACATTTGCTCTGGATGGGCTGTCTGACAATCACATTCAACTATCTAAGCGTCAAGCCCGAGCAACTGCTGAATACAAGAAATGCCAAGCTCAACTTGTGAAGTTCGAAGAAACAAAGTTACAAGCTCGGTTAGCTGCGATTCGTGAGGCAGAAGAGTGCAATGCTCAAAGGAATGCTCAAAGGCTTGAGATTGTCGCATACCGGAATAGAGAGGAGGAATTGCGGGCTTATATGTTAGCACATTCACTAGAAGAAGCATGGAAGCTAGAGGAAGCTACCATTGCCGCTGCTGAAGAAAAATATTTAAAAGAGATCGAGGACAGAATCTATCTAATAGCTACTGCCAATAGAGCTGATACTGCTGAAACAGTGAGCACAGACGTAGTCATGGAAGAAATCTCCACTTCCACTGCCAAGAGTCAAACAATCATTGTTCCTACTACCTCATCCTTCTTTGCTACTCCGGTTAGCTCTCTCAACTTTCCAACATATCTGAACTCAGTAGTTCAAATGGTCGTTCAAAGTGCTGTACCCACCATATCTGAGAGAATGGTGATAGAAGCCACGGACATACGGAGATAGATTGCGGTAGTAAAAACAAATGTTGATATCGTAATGGCCAGGGTGAATTCAGTCGAGTCCGATGTTTCCTCTGTCAAGGCTACTGTGCAGGAAGTCAAGGAAGACGTAGCAGAGCATAAGCAGCAGGTAGAGAATAAGGTTAATTCTTTTTCCTCCAGATTTTTGGATGCAATCAAAGAGTGGGAAGCAAGGAGGATTGCTGAGGCTGCTGAGAGGAAGAAAGCAAAAGAAGCTCGAGCTGCTGCCAAAGAAGAGAAGAGGAAAGCTCTTGAGGAGCTAAAGCAGAAGGAAACAAAGCAGAAAATCAAGATGCTCGAAGAGGAAAATGAGAGGATTGCTAAGGATCTTGAGTTAGAAGCCACTGAACGTGCAGCTGCTAAGGAGTTTTTGGACTCATTTGTGCAGATGGCATCAAGCAAATTCGACGAATTGGAGAAGCTAAAGAAGCCTGCTCCAGACTCCTGACTGCATTTCGTTCTGGTATTTTGGCTTGTCTCTGTCTATCATCTTCATTGTATCTGTAATGCATTTATCATATGAATGAAAATTGATCAGACTGAGACAACCTCTAATTGTCAATCTCTGATTTTCACTGCGTGCCCAAGTTGAAATACACTATTTGTGTTTTCAAATGCAAGATAATTCTTGGGTGCTAGACAGTCTAGCACAACATTTATGTGATTAATCGAGAAATATTTCCCAGCATTTATTGAGGGGGAATGTCATTTTTTAAATCTGCTAATACTAAGATGGATAAACTCTGTGTTAGATTGCTAGGTTAGCATAGTCTTGTAAACACAGACATTCTTCCTCTTAGCTTCAACAAATGATAGTAAGCTTTGATCGCACCAAAAAGGGGGAAATTGTTGGGAAATTATTCCTAAAATCTCCCTTAGGATTTATTTGTAAAAAGGTTTTGTTGAATCAAACCTTAGCATTTGGTCGATCATTTGCTGAATTCTAGATAGTCTAGCATATCTTGTAATGTCCTGTATAGGTCATATATTGAGTTGTAATAGACTAGTTTGCTAGTAGGTTTCCTAGCAGACATCGGAGAATGTCGTTCGCTAGAAGTCAGATGATAGCAGAATGCTAAGGAATTAGCATTTGCTAACATTCAGCAAACTGCTAAAGACGCTAGCAGATGGAAGTCAAAAGGAACCAAAAGTCAGCGGAAGTTGCAATAGCAGACTACACATCTAGCATATCGCCAAGGATATTCATCTAGCAGATTGTGCTAAAAGATCCTAGCAAAGCAAGACAGTCAAAGACTGAAGCCTTACTCCCGTTCTGACAAAAGTACACTCATAGGACGAGACTTTCCCGAAGTAGTTCGAAAAGTATAGATCAACGCCAAAAGCGAATGCTCAAGTCATATCACTCTCGGACAAAGGAGCCGTTGTGTCTAACGGATATGGAGATTCAAGATTTGAATCTCCACCTATAAAAGGCAGGTCCAAAATTGAAAATCAAAACTGCTTCTATCACTACTGTCATTCGCAAACATCCTAAGAGTGAGATTCCTTTGACAAAAGCAAACAAGTGAAAAAGTAGTCAGTTGAGAGCCCGTGATAAAGAGTATTCAAAGCTCTCAACAACCAGAAGTGTCTTTCATTGTTACTAACACTCCATTGAAGAGATTCTTGATTGCACTCAAGATTCTTCAATCATTGGGATATCTTTCTTTTCTGAAGGATTCCAACAGTCGAACACCAGAAAAGGTCTAGACTAAGACGGGCGTTTAGCCGCATCTGAAGGAAAGTTAGGAAGTAACTATAAAAATTCCAAAGTAGGAAAGGCAAGTGTTTCAAAGGTGTGCCCTTGACTCAGCCAGACCTACACCTGAGGAGTTCAGAATATCGGAGGATAGCTGTCAAGTAGCCAGGCCGAAAGTTCACTGCCTACTTAACGTCCAAGGCGAATCCTTGTATTCTGTATACTTACTTAGTGAATTCTTAGCGTTTCGGCTAAGGAGTGGACGTAGATCTATTTGGATCGAACCACTATAAATATCGTGTTTCTTTACTATTTTATTACGCACGAGATTTTAAACCTAGCAAGCATATTGCTAGAGTATAACTGAAGAATCCTTAATCTATACCTGAGTTTAAATAATCTTCAAAGAAAACATAAGTGTAAGTGACGATTAATTATTCCGCTGCATTTTGTGCTCTTGTCTAAACACGTCGACTCTGATATTTAAGGACCAACACACATCATACGAGAAATCGTGACAAGAGGTGACGTGAATGCAGTGGGAGTGATTGACAGTATAGACACACTTAATACTTTGATAAAGCAATGGTATTATGCTTTAAGTATATGTGGGAGATTGTTGGGATTATATACTGAAAGCATATATGATTAAGTGTTTTTTACACTGATCTTCATACATGTGCTGCTACAACAATGCTCGCTGTCTGATGAAACAAACATACAACGAATCATAATATCCTATTATCTCGCCTATAGGGATGACCATATGGTGTGTAGGAGATCACAGAGGATCATATGAGTCGTTTGACCTAGCAAGATATAAACAGTATCACAGCTGAGACAGTCCCTGGATAGGCTGTCGGTCTAAGCTGCGACACATCGGTTCATAAGTGGGCTTATCCTAGCTACTTGATGTGTCGGTACATGGTTATGTATTGATGGGATCAACAGTGGGATGTGCCATCCTCTGCAATTCCATCCTCTGAAATCACGTTTTCTAAATTCCATCCTCTGCAATTAATTTTGTATGAGAATGCATAGGTTTGCATGGTTTATTTAATTGAAATTTATTCCTGGTATCCTAAGAACGATCCTTGGCAAGAATTTAATTAATGGCAACTCATGTTGTCCATCGTAGACTCAAACCCTACAAAAGTCTTTTTAGAACTGGCAGTCGTCGGAAATGGATTGAGGACAAACCTCCCTTCTCCTTCTCCGGTGGGTGGATGGTTGAGTTCTTCCCATAACGTACGTTGGTTGGCAAAAGCCTGTAAGAACATTCTTCTCCTTAGAGAATTACGCTGCTGTGTTCTTACTTGAAAAGTAAGAACTTCAAGAAAATATATTAAGTCGAAAAACTTAATCCTCGTGTACACAAAGGTCACACGGTGAATCTCTTAAAATTTTAAAGCAATAATGCCTTGTGTTCAATAAATGAACCACAGAGTTAATTCCCTCTCGCTTGAGAGCTTTAAATGCTTGAGTTTTGAATTCGGCAGAGTGACGACAAGGTTTTTGAGCGTTGATTAGTGGTTGTTGTCTCTCTGGTTCTTCTGCTATTTGTAGTTGAATCTACAGAAAATAGCCGGTAGAGATATTTCGATGGATGTCCAATTAGTGCCCATCCTTCTCTGTAAAGTAGACCTGATCCTCTGCCTTTTTTGAATCACTGTCATGCTTTTAAAGGGGAAGTTTGTACTTGTTGTGTCACACTCAAACAACGTTGTACTTCAGTCATAACTGAGTGTATCTACGTTACTTATCATTGAATCTTCAATGTTCTTGTATGACTGTTCAGCATCTTGCTTTTCACGTGTTTCTTGACGTGAAATTGTCCTGGTCTGAAACTGTGAGCGCCTCTCAAAAGTTTCTTTATGAAAACTGTGTCCAAAGTTTTCTTTGCTATACGATCCTTGCAAGTTTAAAACTACTCTCGTCCATTACTCTGCACAGTTTTCTCGTCCAATACCCTTGACAGTTTTTCTCGTCTGGATGGCATCCTCTTCAAAAACTGTTCCACAGTTTTTGACAGTTTTCTTCTCCTAGACTATTACAACTCGATCATCCTATACAAGAATTACATGAGGTAATAGCTTTAAGGTCTAAACATTGGTACACAATTTTCACACATCAAAACATCAAATTAAAGGTGGGATTTCAACATCCATACCTAAAAATTTCCCCCTTTTGATGTTGTCAAAACCATACCTTCTAAGTCGAAAAGAAGATGCAGTTGCTATGAGTTTACAAGGTTTGAAAATATAACACTACTCAGAACTGTGCTTCTTCTAAACTCGACCTACTCTAACTGATCTTCCCCCCTTGAATGGGAGAGATATTTCTCGATTAATATTAATCAGATTAGAGCGATAAAAGAATAACGATCACATTGGGATATGTGAATTCAACTAAGTATCAAGGTAAGAGAAAATGAGCAGTTGTCTTCAAACCAACAGTTTTAGACCTTTCATTATATGTGTCTGTTGCTAGCTAAAAAAAATACAAAACGATTCAAGGGTTACTCAGCTACGCCTGATATTTGTCCTTGTCCTCTTCCTTATCTTGGTTTGAAGAGTCTGCGTCTTTCGTCTTTGAGATAGCAGCAGATGTCGAAGGTCCAGCTTGCATAGCAAAGCTTTTGGCCATGTCCATCATTAGTTTTATCTCCTGCTCTCTGGCTTCCTGCATGCACTCCATCTGCAATCTGATCTGCTCATCTCTCCTCTCCATCAATTGGAACTGCAGCTTCACTTGTTCATCCCTCATTTCTTCCCCCTTTTTGACAAAATAAAAAATTGAGACCACGGATGACTGGATCTGCCGGTTCATTTCCTGTCTCATAACATCAAGGGTTAGATACTTCTGGACCTTCATTAGACTTAAGATTCCATCAAGTCATCAAGATCAAGATTCTATTAATGTCAGATAAAAGATTTGATCTTAGTTAGGTACTATCAATACCTTCCAAATGTACCAGCATATCCAACAATCAAGAGGAGCCACTAAATACTCAATGTGATGCAGCGCAAACCAACAATGGAACTGTTTCAGCTATGACAATTGTTTATATCTCGCTAGGTCAAGTGATCCATATGATCTTTAGTCATCTTTTACATACCGTATGATATCCCTATCGACGCGATAAGAGGATATCATTGCTCTTATGTTTGTCGTTAATTAGATTAGAATTTTATTATTGTATACTAGACATTAAAGATTACCAGTATATCAAATGAAACTGTTTGCCGATATACCAATCATAATGTTTTGTAGTATACACAAACCTAACAAACAGATCAAAGAAGATCGTATAGATCATATGACCTAGCGAGATAAAAACAGTTATCACAGCTTAGACAACTATTGGTATGGCAATCAGTTTAGGGTGCGGCACACAAGTCCAATAAGTGGTTTATCTTGGTTGCTTTTTGTGGCCTACCATCTCAATTTATTGATAGTATCAACAGTGAGATGAACCATTCTACTTCTCATATGAATGAGTAAAAATCTCAGTAACTTGGTTAAATATCAAGTCAATTTAAGGTTGAGAGGCATACATGGGTTGATTGTCACATTGATTTGCTAGGGTGGAGAGTCTAAATATTTTATTGTATATCTGCATCTTAGAAGATGTTAGTATATGTGGCTAGATTTAGATAACCATATTCATTTTAGGATGGTGACATTCCCTGGGAAGTTCATGAGGTTTGTTGTGATACGTCGTGCAGGCTGAATCATTGATTCAAATGTAAGCGATAAAAGTTGTGTGATACGACCGATGAATAATTAGAGATTAATTAATTGCAACTAATTGTCATATGTTGAATTAGTTAATGAATGTTTAAAACCTTAACTTTAGAGCATGCATAGAACATTTGTTGTTTGTCATAGTAATTATTTAGATATTTCATATGATGATCTAGGAGTTTAAGATATAAATGGAGATTCACAATAATATGTTTGTGAAATGTCTACTTTATTGGGGCATTCTTGTATATTTCACCCACATATCATAGATTATTGATAGATTTGATATGTTTTTGAGTAAGTTGGTGTTTGAGTTGTTTAGGTGGAAGATTGAGCATAAATCCATGATAGGAGCCAATTTTGGGATGGATTTCGACCCAACCAGAGCATGAGGAGCTGAAAGGGGGGGGGGGGGGGAAACAAAGCCAAATTTTGACCTTAACCCATCTGGGTTTGGTCGAAATCTGCCTATGTAGGTCCGATTTTAACATTGCTTCTGAAGATTTTGGTCGAAATCTGCCTTACAGAGGCAAATTTCAACCGAGCGGAAGTGACCCCGTTGAAATGATACAGGTTTTTATGGAGGTTCCTGAGCAGAGGACCATTTTGCTCGAAATGGAATTATCTTGAGCGAAATTTATGAGCGGTTACTAAATATAAAATGGGAAGATTCGAGTTGGCTCGGGATTTTTTTGGCAAATTTTGAGTGGTTACTCACTTTCAAACACTTCCTAACTCCACCAAACACACAATTGAAGAGGAATCAAAGCTAGATCCGTCCAATTAGGGAAGATTTGAAGAGAAGATTGAAGATCAAGGATTGGAGATCAACAATTGGGGAACACTATCATCCAAATCATAGTTTGTAATGGCTATTATTATTTTTCTTATTCAATTGTGCCAATTACAAGGTAAGTGTAGCTAAATCACCGTAGGATGTTGGATTCAATGATGTAATGCATCGTATGGATTAATTTAGTGTTTGTTTAGTTTCTCCTTGTTGATACAACGCGCTAGAGCTTTCTCCTTATTCAAGTAATGTAGGCATTCACCAATTGTTTGAAAATTTGATATCTAAATTGCAGCTGATAAGCGGATTTAGATGTTGTGAATAGCATTATTGTATGCAAGTATAGATCCAATCAAGCGTTAGGTGAATACTTGTAGGTTGAGAATCCACGTGCCTTTAGGAGTGTAATAGATTAGATAACGTGACAGTTTGACGATCCTATTTCATCAACAATTAGTTCACTGGTACAAAGGGGATTAGTTAGATCCGTGTGCATTTACCACTCAAGGTGAATTAAATTTTGTTTGCATCATTCAATTGCTAATTTTGTTCATTACAAAGTTCTTTCTAATGTCCTGTGTTTTCTCATTTTTGTACCAAATTGTGTATGCTATTGTTTGAGAGGTTGGATTTGATTGGTGAAGTGAGTTGTTTGTTGACAATTGTTGGTTCAATTACTTGTTTTGCTAAATTGATTTATAGCTACATAGCATTTTAATTCATTGCCTAGATATAGACCAAACACAACGACTAGATTTGCTTGAATATTACTACACACAAAAGTAACCGGTACTGTAAGTAGGCAAAAAGAGAAATTCGGATTGATTTTATTCTTGATAGGGGATTTAATTGTTTGCTAGTTAAATTTTCATGTATCACACATCGGTTATTGTAGACTCAGTTCCTACACAATTGCCCAAACAATTTTACTGCATGCCACACATGTGGACGTTTACAATAAACCACTCAACCAGAGTGCTTCTTTCAATTCTAGTACTTTCGTTCCATGCCACTTAACCTTTGAGAATCAGAATTAATTATTGGTGATAAACTTATACCATATTATCATACTAAGTAGGAACATCACAAATGAGTTACTCATGATAACATTTAAGTCAATAACCACATGCTAACTCAAGTTGTGAAAATCAATTTGTCATACACACTAGTCCCATGAAGCATGATTTTCTTACTTTTGTTATCTCATTTAATGCAATCCTAGAGAACTTATGAGAATCTAAATACACAAGCTACACATGTAGACGTTTACGCAAAGGCTTCTATTAGGATTTTTGTTAGAGAAATCCTCCCTTACTTTTGATGTTTTGGTGGGTAAAAGAATATAAGCTACCTTATCCAGTTTTTCCAGTTTCTAGAGTTCTACACTGTAATCCTTGTATATGATCAATCGAGTTGTAATAGAACTTGAACTGAAGACATGGAGAATGCTCGAGAACTGACTATCATCACACTTGGCCTTAATCAAAAACTGAGTTGGAGCACTAAGTTTAAGGTCTAACCATACTGACAAGGAGAAGTCAATATGAGGGCCTTCCTGAATTGACTAAGGAGAAGTCTGTTTAAGGGATTACCATACTGGTCTAGCAAAATTAGTATGAGGACGTTTACTATACTTACTGCGAAAAGTCAATATGAGGATTTACCATATTGACCGTGGGAAGTCAGTATCAGGGCTAAAATGTACTAACTCCTAGAAGTCTCAGTCGGACATAGGCATTTACAAAATGTCAAAATCAATACGAAGTTATCCAAAACTGGGTTCCTCAAGCTGTAAAGAAGTTTGACGAAATGTTAGTGTATCGTACACTGACAATGGGCAGAGCAGGTAGAAGTACTAAGGCTTGGGCTACGATTGGACAATATAATCCATTAGTCTAACGTCTGGATTTATGTGTCTAACGGATAGAAATTCAAATTACCTTAGGCTCTCCCCTCTATATAAAAACCTTCCCTCTCAACCATAATAGGTTACCTGAACTGAAATTCAAAATCAACAAGTCTAAAGAGACAAATGAGCATATTAAAGTGCTCCTTTGTATACCACGGACTGTGTATAGATCGTAATGATGGAATTATATACTGAAAGCATTATGATTGGTATATTATGTACAAGGTCGATTGGTTAATATACTGGGAATCATAAATGTTGTATGTTCATCTCCTGTCTGAATTAAAAAAACGTGTGTCGCAAATGCAATTATCCTCTTATCTCGTCGATAGGGAGATCATACGGTGTGTAGAAGATCACGGAAGATCGTATGGATCGTTTGACCTAGCGAGATATAAATAGTTATCACAGCTGAGATAGTTCCAGGATAAACTGTCGGTGTAGGCTGCAATATACGCAGTAATAAGCATCTTATCTTGGATAGCTTGGTATGCTGGTGTGGGGCACACATTGATAAGGACCTAAGTCGAGATCGATTCTTTTATCTGACATTAAAAGAATCTAGATCTATATGGCTTGACGAGATCCTAAGCCTAAATGAAGGTACATAAGTATATGCAGATTGTGTATTACTTTGAGTTGCAGTGAAAGGCTCTAGTTGAGCTTGTATATCTGTATCTTGGGTAATAGCAGTTTGTATATGACTGTCTGGTACAGGAACTAGGTAACCACATCCAGTATAGGAAGGTGACATTCCCTGAACTGCTCAAAAGGCTCGTTATGCTAAGTCCTGCAGGCTGATTAAATTCAAGCATAAGTGAAAATGTTTGAGTGGATTGATTCAGGAATATAAGATGTTAATTAATTAAATAGCTTGTCAGAGCTTAAATTAATTAACGAATGTCTGTAACCTTAAATGTGGGGATATACCGAGCCCATGCAACCCGTACCTCAAAACGTGGTAGCAAATAGGTAGGACAATATTGATTCTCTGGTGGAATGAATCAATATTAATTAATTAATTATATTCTGGGTTGAATATGGTAATTAATTAATTGATAGGCCTTATTTGCTATTTGCATTTTGGTCCCTAGTCTGTCCCATGAAACTCAAGCCCAATAGGAGTCCAGTAATTTCCTATAAATAGGCCTCAGTTCCTCAGATCTCAACACACCACAAGATCATAAGTTGCACATAGCAAACCACTTTTGGGAGCTGTGGTGATCGACTAAGATCTGAGAACGAGGAGGAAATTCTGCTTCTCAACCGGGCAAGGGATCTGATAGAGAATCTTCACCAGATTTTCAGATCGAGTCGGGATACAGATCAGAAGATCAAATCAGGAGGATTTTTCTTCTTCTCTCTCTCCTTGTTTTTCGAAAATAATTATTTTATTTTCATAGATTTATTTCCTTAATCTGTTAGGAAATCAAATCTTTGTGCATGGGAAAGATCAAAGGGCATCTCCGCGCACGCGTTCTTCAAAGTTCATTGATCCATGTATTCCGCATAAACCTTCTTATGCATAATAATATAGGAGCATGCTAGGATTGTTCATAGGCATAGAAATTTATTTTTGATATTCCAATTAACGATCCTTGGCAAACGGACTTCGTGATTCAGTTCATGAATCCCTTCAATTGGTAACAGAGCCAAGTTTAATTAATTGGCTCTGTCGGAAAAATAATATTGCCTATGATTATGCATGATTATTTTTATTGATTGCATGCAATGGATGGTTTTTGGATTGATTGTATGTTTTTCGTCCTTGTGGTTCTCGGGTTAATCCGCCCTTTTATATGGATTCATTTTTCACCCACGAGATAAATTCGTGGTTAGATTTAGATTTTTTAGATTGTAATTAGGATTATTCAATGTAATCTTTTATTTAAAAAATTAAATATGTAAAACGGAAAACGAAGAAGGCGAAGATCACGAAGAACGAAGGGCCGCACGACGGGTGACAGTGCCGGCATGGCGGGAGGCCATGCACGGCGGTCAGGCATGGCAGAGCACGACAGCTGGGCGCGCGGAGGGGCCACGGCGGCGACGCAGCCGCGCGCACGCACGCAGGCGAGCGCTGCGCGGCCCGACTCCGGCCAGGGCTGCTGCGGCCGCTCCAGGCGAGGTCGACGGTGCGAGGGAGGCCGGGGCAGACAGCCAGGACGGCAGCGCGCGGCCAGGGCACGCAGGCGCGCGCGCGACGTGGCGGAACCCTAGGTTCCACGGGCGCGCGTGCAGCAGGCTTGCGCGACCCTGTGCGGGCGATGATGGCGCATCTCCACCCCTCGGTCGACGTTGGCGGGCGGAGCAGGTGGTGCGGCGGTGGCTCGGGTGGCCGGCGACGGGGCTGGGCCTGCGGCTGAAACGCTGAAAAACCCAAGGGTTTTTCGCGTGGTTCGCGCGAGCCCTGATTCCGTTCATGCGCGATTCCGGTGAGTCACGGAGGCCGATGGTGGAGAAGAAGAGTGAACGGCGGTTCGAGCGACGATCGGGGCAAGCCGGGGCGGCAGCATGCGAAACGGGCAACGACCAGAGGAGGCGGATCGCGGGCTACAACCATGCACGTATGTGCATGGCTATTGCGCGACTCCGAGAGCCCTCACGGCGGCGGCGAGTTGCCGGCAGTGGTGGTTCGCCGGTGGTGGCTCGTCGGGCTAAGTTCTCACGGACTATTGGGCTTGCAATGTGTGCCTAGGTCCGCGATTTGGTTAACTGGCCCAGTTGTCCAATTTTTTGTTAAATCAAATCTTGGAGGCCCAAATTCAGAAAATGAATTCAGATCTCAATCCAAGTAGTGGGACCCAGTCGAAGATCTGTATTATTAATTCCAACTTGTAATAGTAAGAATTAATTTTTATTTCGTATCATGGGGCCACGAGGACATTTTTTTATTTGCTTTATTATTTGTCTTCACATGATATACGTGTTTAATTTAATTGCGCAGCATACAAGCATGTTGTAGATAATAGGAGCACGTTTACTGCTTTTATTTACAGCTTTAAAGCATGCTATGTGATTTATTTTATGTAATTAATTATAACTATAAATTCGGGGTTCATGCCTTGCATGATAGAATTTTAGCAATGTTATAATTATGGCTACATAAAATAATCTGTGCAATTGAACCTTATGAACTAAAAATTACTAAGCTCATAATTTAGTAAGACATCCACAAAGCGATCCTTTATTGGAAGTGGGTAATTTATTAGGTAAACGTCTACATGTGTAGCTTACTTAATTTATTATTCATAAGTTCTAATACATAGGATTTCTTAAAATAAACATTTATTTCATGTGAGAAGTGGGAGTTCATGCGTAAACGTCTACATGTGTAGCTTGCGTATTGAATTTTCATAAGTTCTCTAGGGATTGAATTAAATGAGACAACCTTATTATAGGGATCGGGTGTGTTCTAATAGATCCTTATATGGGAGGGTTGGCTTTGGTGGTAAGCTAGCTTAGATGTTATCCAGAGTATAACTCATTTGTGATGTCCCTGCTAAGTAGGATAATATGGTCTTAAGTTAGTCTCCAATTATTATTTCCATTTGTCTAAGGAACCCGGGCATGGATTGGAATTAAAGGACTGGAATTGAAAGATGTAGTCTGGTTAAGTGTTTTGTTGTAAACGTCCACATGTGTGGCTTGCAATAGTAATACTTAGGCAAATTGGAGGAAACATTAATATTGCTTTATCATAAGGTTTCAATATTAAATTGTTTCAATAGTTTGCGACTATGTTTTAATTTCTGTTTTTAATTTATTGTTTTCAGACATGTCTTTACCGAATGTAATCAATATCTTAGCACAAAACCAATTAACCGGTCCCAATTTCCAAGAATGGAAATGCAACTTGGATTACATCCTTGTCGCAGAGGAGCACAAGTTTGTCCTCGATAAGCCTCGTCCGGCTGATCTTACTAATGCGTGGACTGATGAGGAAATGAGCTACTATAACAAGTGGCTCAAGTCAAATAATATAGTGAAATGCTATATGATGACTACTATGTCCAAGGTACTTGCACAGCAGCATCATTCATATGATAATGCTAGTGACATAATGGACAGCCTCAAAGTGACCTATGGTGAATCAGACCGAGCAGTCAGATTCAATCTCATGAGGGAAATCGTGGGAAAGAAAATGGCAGAAGGTAGCTCAGTCAGAGAGCACGTGGTCGGCATGACTTATCTTATGGATGAGCTCACGCTGCACGAAGGCGGTTTCGATGCGGAAGCGCAAATTGATATCATCCTCAACTCTCTGCCAAAGTCCTATGAGAACTTTAGATTGAATGCTGTCATGAACAAGAAAGAGTACACTCTTAACGAGCTACTCAATGACTTGATGGCAGCAGAATCAGTCATGCAGCCAGAAAAAGTTGCTTTGGCTACTTCTAGCAATCGTCCTGTTGCGCTGGTTGGCAAGAGGCGCAAAGGAATGTTTAAGAAGAAAGCCAAAGTTACAACTTCTGGTAGAAAGTCAAGAAGGACACCGGGCGTGCCTGCTAAAAGAGACAAGTGTTTCAGGTGTGGCAAGGCTGGTCACGGGAAGAAAGATTGTCAAGTCAGGAAGACTGGACAAGGTGCGTCATGTGCATTTATAACAGAAACATGTTTAGCATCGGTTTCTACCCATTCTTGGGTAGTGGATACTGGAGCTACTGACCATGTTTGTTATACTTTGCAGGGGTTCAGGCCGACGAGGCAGCTGAAGCATGAAGAGATTACCATCTCAATGGGCAGCGGAGAACGAGTCTCAGCAGTAGCCATTGGAGATTTTACTTTATGCTTTGAAAACAACGTTGTGATTTTGAGAGATGTTTTACATGTGCCGGTTTTTCGGCGGAAATTAATTTCAGTTTCCAAGTTATTTTGTGATGGATATTCAATTATTTTTGATAGTGGAGTTTCTATCATTGGTAATAACGGTGTTATCTGTCATGGTAAACTGATTGACTCTCTCTATATCATTGATTGTATGCATAAATCTTCCGTGAATGTTGCAAACTCATCCAATAATAATAATTATTTAAAGAGAAAGTTTTCTTCCGATGAGGATCAAACATATCTCTGGCACTCGAGACTAGGTCACATCAATCTAAAGAGGATTAAAAGATTAGCATGCGATGGGCTCTTGGATTCTTTCCAAGTGGTACCGCATCAAATCTGTGAGTCCTGTATAGAAGGAAAGATGACGACCAGGCCTTTTAAGGCAAGTCAGTCTCGAGCAGAGAATGTGTTGGAATTGATCCACTCTGACTTATGTGGACCAATGTCCACGCAAGCTCGTGGAGGTTATGAGTATTTCGCCACTTTCATTGACGATTACTCAAGATTCGGATATGTCTATTTGCTTCGCCATAAGTCTGAATGCTTTGAGAAATTCAAAGAGTTTAAGACTGAGGTAGAAAAGAAGCTAGGTAAGACTATCAAGACACTACAATCAGATCGTGGTGGAGAATACCTCAGTAACGAGTTCTTGCAGTACTTGTCAGATAACGGGATTACATCCCAGTGGACTGCACCAGGAACCCCTCAACAAAATGGTGTAGCGGAAAGAAGAAATAGGACTCTCTTGGAAATGGTCAGGTCGATGATGAGTTATGCAAGCTTGCCGATTTCGTTTTGGGGATATGCCTTGGAGATAGCGGCCTATTTGCTTAACCTGGTACCTTCTAAATCAGTTCCTAAAACACCTCTGGAACTCTGGTATGGGCGAAAGCCAAGTTTGAATAGAGTGAGGGTTAGGGGTGGTCCAGCATATGTGCTGACAAAGGAACCTGATAAGTTAGAAAGTAGGTGTAAGCTGATTTTGGATGTATACCAGAAAACTAATTTTCCAGATGGCTGTCGAGCCATAGGGTGCAAATGGGTATACAAAAGAAAGAAAGGAGCGAATGGTGAAATTACAGCTTTCAAAGCAAGGCTGGTGGCGAAGGGTTATAGTCAGAATAAAGGTGTAGACTATGACGAGACCTTCTCACCGGTAGCCATGCTTAAGTCCATTCGTATACTCCTAGCCATAGCAACACATAAGGACCTAGAAATCTGGCAGATGGATGTCAAAAACCGCGTTTCTAAACGGGTACCTTGAAGAAGGTAGGGACATCTATATGCAACAGCCAGAAGGTTATGTGCAGAAGGGCGAAGAACATTTGGTCTGGAAGCTAAGGAAGACGTTATATGGACTTAAACAAGCTTCACGGTCATGGAATCTGCTTTTTGATGAAGTGATTAAATCCTATGGATTTTCACAATGCTCAAACGAGAGTTGCGTGTACCGTCTATGTGTCAGCGGAAGCGTGGTGTTCCTTGCACTTTATGTAGATGATATTCTCCTATTTGGCGACAATGTGGAAGTATTGTCGGGCATAAATGGGTGGTTATCCGAGCAGTTTCATATGAAGGACCTTGGGGAGGCAGGATACATCCTAGGGGTAAAAGTATTGCGGGAGCGCAATAAGAGGATGCTGACCTTGTCTCAAGGATCATATGTGGATACTGTGATTGCCCGTTCCAGCATGCAAACTGCCAAGAAAGGTCTGTTACCCTTCAGACATGGCATATATCTTTCCAAGGATTAGTGTCCGGTGACACAAAGGGAGAAAGATGAAATGAGGAACGTGCCGTATGCATCGGCTGTGGGGAGCCTCATGTATGCAATGCTATGTACGAGGCCAGATATCTGCTTTGCTGTAGGCATGGTAGCGAGATACCAGTCTAACCCTGGACAGGCGCATTGGACCGCGGTAAAGCACATACTCAAATACCTGAAAAGGACTAGAGACTATTGTCTCGTCTATCAGTGTGAGGAGTTGTGCCCTGTGGGTTATACTGATTCGGATTTCCAGGCAGACCGAGATGAAAAGAAGTTCACCTCTGGCTATGTGTTTACATTGGGAGGTGGGGCCATATCATGGAGGAGTGCAAAGCAGAAGTGCATTGTGGACTCCACCATGGAAGCAGAGTATGTGGCAGCTTCTGAAGCTTCGAAAGAAGCGGTATGGTTTCGAAACTTCCTTCTGGAGTTGGTCGTGATTCCTAAGCTGCCCAAGTCAATCACGATATACTGTGATAATTCGGGAGCTGTGGCTAATTCAAAGGAACCACGAACTCACAGAGCAACAAAACATATTGAAAGGAAGTACCATATTATACGAGAGATCGTAGAAAGGGGTGATGTGCTAGTAAAGAATATTGATACAAGAAATAATCTAGCGGATCCATTCACAAAGGCTCTGCCTCAGAAGGTCTACGAGATGCATGTACGTAACCTTGGGCTGAGGGCAAAACTATCCACGTAGAATGTTTGATGTAATAGCTAGATTAGTTTAGACGCGTTATACTCTGGAAAGCACCGGTATAATGCTTTGAGTATAAGTGGGAGATTGATGGATTTATATACTGAAAGCAATATGATTGGTATATTATGTACAAGGTCGATTGGTTAATATACTGGGAATCATAAATGTTGTATGTTCATCTCCTGTTTGAATTAACAAACGTGTATCGCAAACGCAATTATCCTCTTATCTCGTCGATAGGGAGATCATACGGTGTGTAGAAGATCACGGAAGATCGTATGGATCGTTTGACCTAGCGAGATATAAATAGTTATCACAGCTGAGACATTTCCAGGATAAACTGTCGGTGTAGGCTGCAGCATGCGCAGTAATAAGCATCTTATCTTGGATGGCTTGGTATGCTGGTGTGGGGCACACATTGATAAGGACCTAAGTAGAGATCGATTCTTTTATCTGACATTAAAAGAATCTAGATCTCTATGGCTTGACGAGATCCTAAGCCTAAATGAAGGTACAGAAGTATATGCAGATTGTGTATTACTTTGAGTTGCAGTGAAAGGCTCTAGTTGAGCTTGTATATCTGTATCTTGGGTAATAGCAGTTTGTATATGACTGTCTGGTACAGTAACTAGGTAACCACATCCAGTATAGGATGGTGATATTCCCTGAACAACTCAAAAGGTTCGTTATGCTAAGTCCTGCTGGCTGATTAAGTTCAAGCATAAGTGAAAAGGTTTGAGTGGATTGATTCAGGAATATAAGATGTTAATTAATTAAATAGCTTGTCAGAGCTTAAATTAATTAACGAATGTCTGTAACCTTAAATGTGGCGATATACCGAGCCCATGCAACCCGTACCTCAAAACGTGGTTGCAAATAGGTAGGACAGTATTGATTCTCTGGTGGAATGAATCAATATTAATTAATTAATTATATTCTGGGTTGAATATGGGAATTAATTAATTGATAGGCCTTATTTGCTATTTGCATTTTGGTCCCTGGTCTGGCCCATGAAACTCAAGCCCAATAGGAGTCCAGTAATTTCCTATAAATAGGCCTCAGTTCCTCAGATCTCAACACACCACAAGATCATAAGTTGCACATAGCAAACCACTTTTGGGAGCTGTGGTGATCGACTAAGATCTGAGAACGAGGAGGAAATTCTGCTTCTCAACCGGGCAAGGGATCTGATAGAGAATCTTCGCCAGATTTTCAGATCGAGTCGGGATATAGATCAGAAGATCAAATCAGGAGGATTTTTCTTCTTCTCTCTCTCCTTGTTTTTTGAAACTAATTATTTTATTTTCATATATTTATTTCCTCAAATCTTTGTGCGTGGGAAAGATCAAAGGGCATCTCCGCGCACGCGTTCTTCAGAGTTCATCGATCCTGGTATTCCGCATAAACCTTCTTATGCATAATAATATAGGAGCATGCTAGGATTGTTCATAGGCATAGCAATTTATTTTTTATATTCCAATTAACGATCCTTGGCAAACGGACTTCGTGATTCAGTTCACGAATCCCTTCACATAAGAAGGCTCGTAATCACTTGGTAAATTATCCAGACCTTGGGTCTGAAGAGTGGATGTAGGATATTGAAATCCGAACCACTATAAAATCTTTGTGTGCTGCTTTACTGCCTTCAATTACTTGCTCTGTTTTCTGTTTCACAAACTGATTACTTGTGCCTTCAATACTTGTCCAAGTATTGAAGAATATAAACTGTGAAACTGACCTAAGACGGAACAAAGACTTAAGCTTAAAACTGACTGCACACAAAACTGACTCTACCCTGTTTAAACGAACCAGTGCTTCTGCTTACATCTACTTCTGCTGCATACATAAAACCTTCCACTGCACGTATTGCACTCTGATTTTGGGACCAACAAGTGGTATCACGCTCCAGGTTCTTGCAGACTACGGTTGTGTTGAGTCACTTAGGACCAGATCTCTATTTTCTGCACTTGGTTCTATTTTTCTGCACTTGGTCTCTGTTTTGTGTGTTTTAAGGGTAGGTACATAGAGATGGCTCAAATCATGAAACTTCCAAAGTACTCATCAGAAGACTTCGAGATATGGAAGAAACGTTTGTTGATCATGCTTAAGAATGTCCATCCAGAAATGGCAGAGGTTCTATCAATCGGACCAATAAAGATCACGAAGGTGAATTCTCAGCTCCGAGGAGCTGAAGGTCAGGAGATAGTGGAGAAGCCTTATGCAGAATGGACAAACGATGACAGAGTTCATTTTTAGTTGGATGCAGTGGCCATGGAGCTCATGTTACAATCCTTACCTGTGCTACTGGTTGTTGAAACCTTAGAGCACAACAACGCTAAGATGATGTGGGAATTTCTTGGCTCACTCAGTCAAGAAACAACTCAAATGAAGCGAAATAAACTTCAAAATTGTGTGGATAAGTATGAATCTTTCCAAATGCTTCCTGGTGAAAATGTCAAATCCATGGAAGCAAGATTCAATGCTATTATCTGCGAGCTGAAAAACTTGGGGAGAACATATGAAGTTGCTGATATGAATGCAAAGATTCTCTCCAAGATGCCCAAGGAAGATTGGTTCGTCAAGGCTACCAACCTGAAGGAGAAAGATCTCTCTCAGATGACGACCAAGGATGTGTTCGCCCTGCTCTAAGCCCATGAATGGGACATCCAAATGGCGAATAGAAATGAAGCAGTGCGAAGTGTCAGCACTCATCCAGAAGGAGATGCTGCCTTTTTTGCAAAATGGGAGTTCAAAAGAAGGCCTCAAAAGCCCTATCAAGCTACCAGAACTTCTGGACAAACATCCACATCTAAGTCAGCACCAACACCTTCCTACCTGAAAAGGGAGGAAGAGAGCTCAGTTGAAGAGCTTGAGGAGCAAATGAAGAAGCTGACTAGACTTCTTGAGATAGCTAAATCCAAGAAGGAAGGTTCACAGTCAAGTGAACTGAAGTTTAGTGACAAACCTCCCAGAGTTTGTTTTGAATGAAACTCTCTAGACCACCTCAAGTACGAGTGTCCACTAGTTTCCAAGGAGGTAAGGAAGCGCTTGAAGAGGGTGTTCGAAAAGAAAGCCGCCAAAGCAGTTGCTAAGGCCATGCTTACCAGAACCGAGGTGCCTGACATCTCAGACAATGATGATGGCTACTTTACATCAGATGATGAGGCTGCTGAAGAAGCCTTCCTGGTGTTGATGGCAAAGCTTGGAGAAGAGGAAGAAATTGAAGCAGAGTCTAACACTCCGGTACAGATTTGCAACTCAGTTTCATTTCCTATAGCATGCATAGAAGACAACTCTGAATCCTATTGCTCAGATTTAGAGGATGTCACTCTTGAGACTTTGAATAGAGAATTTGCTAAGTTTTATGAGTTAAAAAATGTTTTGGCATGTGAGAATGCTTCACTGAAATTGAAAGTTTCAAAACTGACTGAAGAGATTCGAGGATCTAAGTCAGTAAGTGAAGATTTAGCTAAACTTAGAGAAGATCATTCTATGTTACTTGAATCGTTTTAAATCTCTATCTGAAGAATGCGGATCTCATAAAGTTGCTAGTGAACAAAATCTTATCTGTTCATGATACTCTAGTACTAGTAAAGTTTCAAAAACTCTAAGTTTACAAAGACATTCCTTTGATAAGTCAGGTTTAGGCTTCACAGACAATAACTTGAGCAATTAGACTTCTTCTTTCGAAACTGGGAATATCTCAAACTATCATGTTAAGAAGAATTCCAGTTTAGCAGTCAAGCTGCTAGGTAAAGGAGTAGTCAGTATGGACAAAAACTCCTCTGAGGCTGATCAGGAAAAAATGGGACAGTCCATTTCAAAACTAACTTCAGCACCCAAGCATAGAAAAGATTTGACTTTCAAGTCCAACAAACCTGAGATGAAGCCCATCTTATCTAGGAAGTGGAATAAACGACATGTTTATTACTATAGAAAACCCACTTCGACAGCTAAAACTAAACTTTATAGAAAGTTAGTTTCATTACTGGTCTCTAGGAATCCGAGGCTCTCAACTCAAGAGAACATAACTTATCCGTATAGAGAGAACATCTATACGAGGTCTCAGTCCAACCTTTATTCTGACTCTAGGACTAGAGAGACTATATGTAGGGTTTGAGTCTACGATGGACAACATGAGTTGCCATTAATGAATTCTTGCAAGGGATCGTTCTTAGTGTACCAGGAATAAATTTCAATTAAATAAACCATGCGAACCTATGCATGCTCCTAAATAATTAATTGCAGACGATGGAATTTAGGAATACCTGATCTTCAAATTTGATCTACAGATCTAGATCAGAGAATAAAACGATGAAGTAAATCTGGATCTGAATCTGAACAATGGCGGTAGACAGTTGTTCCTACAGATCTGATCTTCTGATCTGTTCCCTTGCTCCTTCGAAATCTGGTGAGGATTATCTACCAAGTTGGATCCAAGATCTGGAGAAATCGATCAGTTTCTCCCTTCCGGATAGCCGCCACCGTTCTCTCTCAATATTTTCAGTATACTGAAAAACCTCTTATGATCTGATAGAGAGAAGACCTATATATAGTGTTAGGGTTTTGTGAAACCCTAACCCTAATGGGCTTGAGCAGTTCATGTGCCAGAACAGGGACCAGATGCAAATAATAAAGTGGGCCCTCTTTATTAATTAATTCTTCCTTGTTCAAACCAGAACATAATTAATTAATAAAATATTGTTTTAACCTTCACTAAGGTAACAATGCTGACTCGCCCCTTTATTACCACGCTATTAGGAATAGGTTGCACCAAACTAGCATATCCACATATTTAAGGTTTTAGACATTCATTAATTAATTTGGCTTATGACAATCAACCACAATTAATTAATCTCTTATTTCCTGAGTAATACCACTCACTCCTTTTCACTTATGCTACCATCCTGAAACGGATATGCTTACCTAAACGTCCAGCCTAAGCAGGCCACACACAAATTGTCAACACCCAAAATACGAGTATTAGAGTACATTTAAGACTCGCCACCATGGTAAATCAAAGTGTGGTCAATCTGTGTGTGCCCCTTATCCTTCAGTTAAGTTTAAGATCATAGGAAGTAGGTTAGGGATCTGGCTCATTCTTATGTCAATGAGAATGTCACATCCCACTGTTGATCCCATCAATACATAACCATGTACCGACACATCAAGTAGCTAGGATAAGCTCACTTATGAATCGATGTGCCACAGCTTAGACCGACAGCCTATCCAGGGATTATCTCAGCTGTGATACTGTTTATATCTCGCTAGGTCAAACGACTCATATGATCCTCTGTGTTCTCCTACACACCATATGTTCATCCCTATAGGCGAGATAATATGATATTTTGGTTCGTTGTATTTTTGTTTCATCAGACAGCGAGCATTGTTGTAGCAACACATATATGAAGACCAGTGTACAAAACACTTAATCATATATGCTTTCAGTATACAATCCCAACAATCTCCCACTTATACTTATAACATAATACCATTGCTTTATCAAAGTATTAAGTGTGTCTATACCGTCAATCACTCTCACTGCATTCACGTCACCTTTTGTCACGATTTCTCGTATGATGTGATACCACACATCCTATGTGTTTTACCACCTTGTGAGTCTTGGGTTCCCTTGAGTTTGTCATTGCACCAACATGATCATAATTCCATGTGATTTTATTAGGCAAACTCAGAACACACACCTCTAGAGGATAACATCGGAGTCATACTGCTTCTTGCGAAGCTAATGAAGCTGTCTAAAACTCAGCCTTCATGCCGGAATCCGCAACACACTTATGTGTTAGATTCCTACAACTCCTCCTCCAAGGCCAACACATAGTTAGAGGTCGATTTCCTTTCCTTATGATCCTCCTGGATATTCGATGCCATTCAACTCACATGGCACATTTGTAAACCAATGTGCTTATCCAGAGTTGAACTGATATCTGTTTAACATGCTTATAGCATTACAGATATCTATCTTCGTTCATTTACAATATGGAAAGATAAAAATCTTTCTTGCTATCTATGAACGACTCACCACATAATCAATTTAAACGACTTGAGATACCTGAACATCCCTTTCTTGTGGCAACACAAGACTTTAATTCAAAAGATGTTCCAAAATCTCATAAGTCGTGCTTCTGAAACTGTTCGAATAACCATCCTTTATGCCTGACAATATCTCCACACCATTTCCAAATGAGAAAATACTATCTGCATAATGTGCAAGGAAAAACCACGCTTCCGTTGACACATAACTGGTACATGAAACCATTATTCTCGATAGATAATATCAAAATGTCTATTTCATGACTTTGAAGCTCCTTTAAGTTCATACTTGAACTTCCTTGGCTTCCAGACACGATACTTCTCACCATACCGGACATAACTTATCTGGTTGTTGCACATAGGTGTTATCACCTTTTATCAAGGTACCCGTTTATAAAATGCGGATGATATCATCTATCTTCCAGATACTTAGATTCATATGTCCTGTTATGGTTAAAAGAATTCGAATGAGTTTAATAGTTGTAACCAGTGAGAAAGTCTTGTTGTGAAACATATCTTACTCACTAACCTAGTCACTCGAATATACTAGGTTACCATTCGAGCATTTTTTTTGTATATCAATCAGTTGCCTATGGCTGGTAAGCTATTTGGCAATCACTGATCCTGATATACAACCATAACCTTTACTGATTCATTTCTAAATTCATGATTTAACGTTATTAAACTGCATCGTTTGTCTTAACAACTTCGTTGCACTTTAAGGGATAAGTAAGATGTTGTTCATTAAGCTAGGAACAAGTCCAGAGACTGTTTCCACGAACCAGTACCATTAAGCCTGTTAAGGCAACCTCTCACTGCAACGATGCTCCTTTTATGTTGTCAGTTATTGGTGCATTAATTTGTGGTTTACCACTTTACACAGGTGACCGTGCAATTGGTACCATACCTTCCAAGGTATGCTCAATATGCCACGGGGTATTTCCTGATGGATTTGAATTGTGTTCTCTAAAATGTTTGAGAACAATCTCACATTTGGATTCATGGTTTCATCCTATACAACTTGATTGTATCTAGGATATACAAAGCAACCATCTTTTTCGTTTACCTGGAATAGCCCACAAAGCAACACTAGCTTAAACCTTTCTTCCAAACAATCAGTTTCCTATATTAGCTTAGCAGCCGAATTACCCATCATTGCCCTTTTGACAGAGTCAAGATCTGCTAGGGTATATGGAACTGATTTAGAAGACACTAGATTAAGCAAACATACAAATGCTTTTGACGCTGTTCCCAAAATGAAAATTTGGCAAAGCTGGCATAACTTATAAACTTTTAAAGAATCTTATTTCGTTTTACCTACACTATCCCAATAGAGGGATAATAGGTGTAGCTAACTGTGATGCAATCCCTTTGCTCTGCCAGATACTGTAAAACCCCATCACTTAAGATACACTACAACAAAAAAGCTAATAGACAACGCGGAAATCGTGTAGTCTATTCAAAATTTCCGCATTGTCTATGATGGATTTATATACTGAAAGCATTATGATTGGTATATTATGTACAAGGTTTATTGGTTAATATACTGGGAATCATAATTGTTGTATGTTCATCTCCTGTTTGAATTAACAAACATGTGTCGCAAACACAATTATCCTCTTATCTCGTCGATAGGGAGATCTAACGGTGTGTAGAAGATCACGGAAGATCGTATGGATCGTTTGACCTAGCGAGATATAAATAGT
>JAPKLW010000922.1:135389-201778 GCA_026898455.1 Plectranthus barbatus | reverse complement strand
GTGAGATGCGCATATGACTGGCTACTGTTCACCAGTTGGGAAGAGTTTCATCAGCAGGCGGCTGACTAACCTTACCAGGAGAATACGTGTTCCTACTCGCACTATTCACCAGCGGTGATTTCACCAGTCATGGGAGATTCCGAGAAGAGTTAACATCTAGAGATTTGGTAGACTTTGATGATGCCAGGGCAAGTCACCAGCAGAGACTGCCAGCACAAGATCACCAGTATGATCTACCAGTCAGATGTTACCAGCAGAATTCCAGATTCTCTCTCCCCGCGTAGTAGAGACAAGAAGAAGATTCTCTGAGGAATCGACTGACAAAGGATGACTTTAAGGAAGGATAACTTAAAGTCTATCAGTCACAAGACGCCAGTCTTATTCCTCGGACTGACAGAAAGAGCCGTTCTGACACAAAGAGATCTGTGTCAGATAAAGCGGTCAAAGGTATGGTTCCTTCCGGAAAAACATACCTGCCGCCGTCAGAAGGACATCCGAGGTCTGACACCTTTCTGGATGTGTCCAAATGGCTAGAAAGTTTGAATCGGTTCTTGCGGCTATAAATACGTCGCAACCACCAACATTCAAACATTAGATTCCACGAGCGATTGATTCCACGATACTACTCATCTGCTCAACCACCGAAAGAACTGAAATTATTGCAAAAACGCATAAAGTACTTTCGAGGCCTTTCTTAAGGCTTTCCGTGTGTTGATTTATCAAACACGAGACTTCAAGCTTTAAGCTTGTAAGTTAAAGATCTCATTTGGTGTTCTTTCTCCTTCGAGAGAGTTCACAGCAGCTCCTGTGCTTACCAGCACTCGAGTTATTACGGGCATTCTGCCGTAGAGACTGTTACGTTCTTGGGAGAACTAAAACACCCAGCTTGCTGTGGAGGTTGAAGTGACGTGCTCGCACTCCATTAGCTGTGAAGAGTTGAAGAAGGATCCAGGACCGGGAGCGGTTGATCTAGTGAACTGGTGGACGAGGCATTCACCAGCAAGAGATAGATCGTAGGACACCTGTACCTGATTACTCTTAGTGGAATTTCCAGTGCTTCGACTGGAGAGTGGACGTAGATCGATTGATCGAACCACTATAAAATCCTTTGTTATTTATCAGCTTTCAGTCTTTCATTCATATTTTAAACCCAGCACTCAAGTGCTGGAGTATATTCTGAAACTGATATAATTGTGCAAACAAGGCTAAAATATTCTAAAAGTATTGATTCACCAGCTGACCAGTTGTCAGCTGCGTACTGAGTAACCAGCACCAGCTGACCAGTTGCCAGTTGTCAGCTGTGTGTAAGTAGCGTGCAAGAAAACAATTAATATTATTTCCGCTGCGTATCGTATTATACTCTGAAAAACCGGGACCAACACGTCTACATGTGTAGCTTACTTAATTTATTGTTCATAAGTTCTAATAGATAGGATTTCTTAAAACAAACATTTATTTCATGTGAGAAGTGGGAGTTCATGCGTAAACGTCTACATGTGTAGCTTGCGTATTGAATTTTCATAAGTTCTCTAGGGATTGAATTAAATGAGACAACCTTATTAGAAGGAATCAGGGTGTGTCCTTATATGGGAGGGTTGGCCTTGGTGGTAAGCTAGCTTAGATATTGTCCAGAGTATAACTCATATGTGAAGTCCCTGCTCGGTAGGATAATATGGTCTTAAGTTAGTCTCCAATTATTAATTCCATTTGTCTAAGGAACCCGGGCATGGATTGGAATTAAAGGACTGGAATTGAAAGATGCAGTCTGGTTAAGTGTTTTGTTGTAAACGTCCACATGTGTGGCTTGCAATAGTAACACTTAGGCAAATTGGAGGAAACATTAATATTGCTTTATCATAAGGTTTCAATATTTAATTGTTTCAATGTTCTGCGACTATGTTTTAATTGGTGTTTTAATTTATTGTTTTCAGATATGTCTATTCATCGTATCATTTATCTCTTGACATCAAATCCTTTAACCGGTCCGAATTTTCCTGAGTGGAAGTTTTGCTTCATGGAAATACTCCACATTGCAAATCATTCTCGTATACTCTATATGGATCCTTTATCTCCCAAGTATTGGAATTGCACTGGTTATGAGCGACTGTTCTATGAAAGATGGAAGATCTCTGATGAGTTTGCCCGCATTCTCATTAAGAAAACTCTATCCAGAGAACTAAGGCTCAAATACGATCAGTACCAATCTTTTGTTGAGATATGGAGGGATCTAATAAGGGTATATGGGAAGGTGAGACGAACTGTCAGTTACGGTCTTGTGGAAGACCTGGTCTGCAAGAAGATGACTGATGGGAGTTCGTTGTCTCTGCATCTTGACAGCATGATGGAAATCATGAGAAGGTACAGAAAGAGAGGTGGACGAATTACTAGTCGGGCTAAAGTCAATATCGTCCTGCACTCTCTCTCTGATTCTTATGATGATTTCATCAAGTCCCTTGGTGCCAGGTGCAAGTACACTCTTCCAGAGTTACTCTTGGCACTAGAACGATGGGAATCTAACCAGAAAGCTTCAGAATTTGCTCAATTCATGAAGGTCTTTGATAAGACTATGATTGAGGCAAAGGAATTGCTTAAGCGGTTAGAAGAGACTGATCAGGCAGAGACTATCACGAGGCCATGCAAACGCAAGCGAAGTGAAGTAGATTGTCTAGTGCCTAGCACGGGTAGACAAGGTACGTCATGTGCATTTATAACGGAAACATGTTTAGCATCAGTTTCTACCCATTCTTGGGTAGTGGATACTGGAGCTACTGACCATGTTTGTTATACTTTGCAGGGGTTCAGGCCGACGAGGCAGCTGAAGCATGACGAAATTACCATCTCAATGGGCAGCGGAGAACGAGTCTCAGCAGTAGCCATTGGAGATTTTACTTTATGCTTTGAAAACAATGTTCTGATTTTGAGAGATGTTTTATATGTGCCGGTTTTTCGGCGGAACTTAGTTTCAGTTTCCAAGTTATTTTCTGATGGATATTCAGTTATTTTTGATAGTGGAGTTTCTATCATTGGTAATAACGGTGTTATCTGTCATGGCAAACTGATTGACTCTCTCTATATCATTGATTGTATGCATAAATCTTCCGTGAATGTTGCAAACTCATCTAATAATAATAATCATTTAAAGAGAAAGTTTTCTTCCGATGAGGATCAAACATATCTCTGGCACTTGAGACTAGGTCACATCAATCTAAAGAGGATTAAAAGATTAGCATGCGATGGGCTCTTGGATTCCTTCCAAGTGGTACCGCATCCAATCTGTGAGTCATGTATAGAAGGAAAGATGACGACCAGGCCTTTTAAGGCAAGTCAATCTCAAGCAGAGGATGTGTTACAATTGATCCACTCTGACTTATGTGGATCAATGTCCACGCAAGCTCGTGGAGGTTATGAGTATTTCGCCACATTCATTGACGATTACTCAAGATTCGGATATGTCTATTTGCTTCGCCATAAGTCTGAATGCTTTGAGAAATTCAAAGAATTCCGGACTGAGGTAGAAAAGAAGCTTGGTAAGACTATCAAGACACTACGATCAGATCGTGGTGGGGAATACCTCAGCAACGAGTTATTGCAGTACTTGTCAGATAACGGGATTACATTCCAGTGGACTGCACCAGGAACCCCTCAACAAAATGGTGTGGTGGAAAGAAGAAATAGAACTCTCTTGGAAATGGTCAGGTCGATGATGAGTTATGCAAGCTTGCCGATTTCGTTTTGGGGATATGCCTTGGAAACAGCGGCCTATTTGCTTAACCTGGTGCCTTCTAAGTCGGTTCCTAAAACACATCTGGAACTCTGGTATGGGCGAAAGCCAAGTTTAAACAGAGTGAGGGTTTGGGGTTTTCCAGCATATGTGCTGACAAAGGAACCAGATAAGTTAGAAAGTAGAGGCAAGCTGATGCTGTTTGTAGGATATCCCAGGCAAACGAAAGGTGGTTACTTCTATTGTCCAGAGAATCAGAAAGTCGTTGTCAGTACCAACGCGAGATTCTTGGAGGACGAATATGTAAGAAACCACAGATCCAAGAGTGAAATTATTCTCCACGAGCTTGAGAATAAAGAAGCAATTCCATCAGGAAAGCCCAGTGTAGTGGTAAATCCACCTGTAACAGGTGAGAACATACCAACACTGCCACTAATGCAAGGTATGGGACAAACGCGTACTGTGCCAACTACTAACACAGCTCAGATGCCTCGTCGCAGTGGGAGGGTTAGTCACCAACCCGAGAGGTATATGTTCGTGGGAGAGTCTTCTGACTTGATCCCGGAAAACGGACTAGATGATACCGATCCCTGGACATATGACGAGGCGGTATCTGATAAAGATGCGGACAAATGGCTGATCGCCATGGATTCTGAAATAGAATCCATTACTGCTATGGATGTATACCAGAAAACTGATTTGCCAGATGGCCATCGAGCCATAGGGTGCAAATGGGTATACAAAAGAAAGAAAGGATCGAATGGGGAAATTACAGCTTTCAAAGCAAGGCTGGTGGCGAAAGGTTATAGTCAGAAAGAAGGTGTAGACTATGACGAGACTTTCTCACCGGTAGCCATGCTTAAGACCATTCGAATACTCCTAGCCATAGCAGCACATAAGAACCTAGAAATCTGGCAGATGGATGTCAAAACAGCGTTTCTAAACGGGTACCTTGAAGAAGGTAGGGACATCTATATGCAACAGCCAGAAGGTTATGTGCAGAAGGGCGAAGAACATTTGGTCTGGAAGCTAAGGAAGTCGCTGTATGGATTTAAACAAGCTTCACGGTCATGGAATCTCCGTTTTGATGAAGTGATTAAATCTTATGGATTCTCACAATGTTCAAACGAGAGTTGCGTGTACCGTCTGTGTGTCAGCGGAAGCATAGTATTCCTTGCACTTTATGTAGACGATATTCTCCTATTTGGCGACAATGTGGAAGTATTGTCGGGCATAAAGGGGTGGTTATCCGAGCAGTTTCATATGAAGGACCTTGGGGAGGCAGGATACATCCTAGGGGTAAAAGTATTGCGGGAGCGCAATAAAAGGATGCTGACCTTGTCTCAAGGGTCATATGTGGATACTGTGATTGCCCGTTTCAACATGCATAATGCCAAGAAAGGTCTGTTACCCTTCAGACATGGCATACATCTTTCCAAGGATCAGTGTCCGATGACACAAAAGGAGAAAGATGAGATGAGCAACGTGTCGTATGCATCGGCCGTGGGTAGCCTCATGTATGCAATGTTATGTACGAGGCCAGATATCTGCTTTGCTGTAGGCATGGTAGCGAGATACCAGTCTAACCCTGGACAGGCGCATTGGGCCGCGGTAAAGCACATACTCAAATACTTGAAAAGGACAAGGGACTATTGTCTTGTTTATCAGTGTGATGAGTTGTGCCCTGTGGGTTATACTGATTCGGATTTCCAGGCAGACCGAGATGAAAAGAAGTCCACCTCTGGCTATGTGTTTACATTGGGAGGTGGGGCCATATCATGGAAGAGTGCAAAGCAGAAGTGCATTGCGGACTCCACCATGGAAGCCGAATATGTGGCAGCTTCTGAAGCTTCGAAAAAAGCGGTATGGTTTCGAAACTTCCTTCTGGAGTTGGACGTGATTCCTAAGCTACCCAGAACCATCACGGTATATTGTGATAACTCGGGAGCTGTGGCTAATTCTAAGGAACCACGAACTCACAGAGCAACAAAACACATTGAAAGGAAGTACCATATTATACGAGAAATCGTAGCAAGGGGTGATGTGCTGATAGAAAAGATTGATACGAAAGATAATCTAGCGGATCCATTCACAAAAGCTCTGCCTCAGAAGGTTTACGAGATGCATGTACGTAGCCTTGGGCTGAGGGCAAAGCTAGCCACGTAGAATGCTTGATGTAATAGCTAGATTAGTTTAGACGCGTTATACTCTGGAAAGCAAATGTATAATGCTTTGAGTATAAGTGGGAGATTGATGGATTTATATACTAAAAGCATTATGATTGGTATATTATGTACAAGGTTTATTGGTTAATATACTGGGAATCATAATTGTTGTATGTTCATCTCCTGTCTGAATTAACAAACATGTGTCGCAAACACAATTATCCTCTTATCTCGTAGATAGGGAGATCATACGGTGTGTAGAAGACCACGGAAGATCGTATGGAACGTTTGACCTAGCGAGATATAAAAGGTCATCACAGCTGAGACAGTTCCAGGATAAACTGTCGGTGTAGGCTGCAGCATATGCGGATAAGCATCTTATCTTGGATGACTTGGTATGCTGGTGTGGGGCACACATTGATGAGGACCTAAGTCAAGATCGATTCTTTTATCTGACATTAAAAGAATCTAGATCTTTATGACTCGATGGAATCTTAAACCTATATGAGGATACAGAAGTATACATATATTGTATATCACTTTGAGTTGTAGAGAGGGTTCTAGTTGAACCTGTACTTCTGCAGTCTTGGGTGATATCAATCTGTCTATGACTGTCTGGTATCTGAACTAGGTAACCACATCCAGTATAGGATGGTGACATTCCTTGAACAGCTCAAAAGGTTCGTTATGCTAAAGTCCTGCAGGCTGATTAAGTTCAAGCATAAGTGGAAAGGTTTGAGTGGATTGATTCAGGAATTAAAGATGTTAATTAATTAAATAGCTTGTCAGAGCTTAAATTAATTAACGAATGTCTGTAACCTTAAATGTGGGGATAAACCGAGTCCAATGCAACCCGTTCCTCAAAACGTGGTAGCAAATAGGTAGGACAGTATTGATTCTCGGGTGGCATGAATCAATATTAATTAATTAATTATATTCTGGGTTGAATATGGGAATTAATTAATTGATAGGCCTTATTTGCTATTTGCATTCTGGTCCCTGGTCTGGCCCATGATAACTCAAGCCCAATAGAAGCCAAGAATTTTCTATAAATAGGCCTCAGTACCTCAGACCTCAATACACCTACTACTCATAAGATCACAAGTTGCACACAGCAAACCAGAGTATTGGGAGCTGTGGTGATCGATTGAGTTTGAGATACGAGGAGGAAATTCTGCTTCTCAACCGGGCAAAGGATCTGATAGATAATCTTCACCATATTTTCAGATCGAGTTGGGATACAGATCAGAAGATCAGATCAAGAGGATTCTTCTTCTTCTCTCTCCTCTTATTTTCGAAAATATCTTATTTATTTTCATAGATTAATTTCCTCAATCTGTTAGGAAATTAAATCTTGGTGCGTGGGAAAGATCAAAGGGCATCTCCGCGCACGCGTTCTTCATCGTTCATCAATCCAGGTATTCCGCATAACCTTCTTATGCATAATAATATAGGAGCATGCTAGGATTGTTCATAGGCATAGCAATTTATTTTTGATATTCCAATTAACGATCCTTGGCAAACGGACTTCGTGATTCAGTTCACGAATCCCTTCAGTCTATTTATGTGTAGTCTATTTGGGGACGCTAATAGACAACGCGGAGCTCCGTGTCGTCTATTAGCATATAGACAACGCGGAGCTCCGCGTCGTCTATTAATTCATTTTTTTTGTAAATCTAGTAAAAACGATTAAATAATTTATTTGAATTACCCATGCACAAATAATAACAATATAAAATGATATTTTAATAATTCTCAAAATTAATTAATACTCAAAATTACATATATTTGGTAATAATGTAGTGTTAAAACTAATTACAACTACAAAGTATATCAAATGTGACGATAAATCTTCTTTAGATCTGCCTCAAACCGAATAATGCAACCCTTAGTCTCCTCCCAAAAGGATCCTGCCCAGAAGATAATGCTATAACAAAAATCTCAACATGAGAAGAAAAAACATGAGGGATGGTACAATGAAATGCAGCACAAAGTAAATGAAATAGGCAATATTTCCTAAAATCACAGAAACCAACAAGAACAACCTTTGTCCAAATTTTGTGGGGAGCCTCTCCAAGTTTTTCCTTCATCAATCTGAGGCATAACAGGAAATAGATCAAATTACATAGACAAGATACCCTTGAAAAGACTGTCATAGATTGAAAGTATGCTAAAAACTAATCAAAGTATTGCTGCAATAAAAGTTAATATTCAAAAGAATGACATCTTGAGGAAATGCTTGGTTGGGCCTCTTATTGGTCAAAGTTACTGGCTCTTCCACAATTTTAAACCTACAGTAGTTCCAACACACAATAACTATTTTGAGGCAAATTCAAAGAACTATAAGGCTAAGATTACTTGTAAATGCTTACTTGATTTTCGCAAATTGGTTAAATTATCATATAACTTTGAATTGTTAGACAAAATTAGAAAAAGATAACAACATGCAGTAAAATGTTTTTGGTTATATTCCTCTAGGCTATATTTTGCCGCTTCATAGAATGTTGAGCATATAAGTTATTATATTAAGAGAGACATTTAGTGGAGACCAGGAAATTAAAATTTTCACATTAAGCTAGTTATGAAATGTATATTGTCCTCATATCAAGCCTAACTTTATTTAATTTCAGAACCATAATCCCATAGCCATATTGGAGTTGCCTAAATTTGGCATACAATAAGCCATAAGTGTTATGCACATCAAGCTTAACACAGTCAAATCATAGTCTTACATATTTTAACTCACCAATATTTCTCTAGAAAGGAAGAGGACTATGGTTTAAAATAGAAACACAGACCTTGACTGGCTATTCGAATTTGTCATAGCTGTTGCGCGTTTCATCATTCCCCGTGCAATCAGAGACTCTGCTTGCTAAGCATTGCAAACTGCAACCTATTTAGTACAATCTAAATGATCACATAATTCTGAATATTTATGGTATTCACACCATAAATACCATCAAACCATGTTAGACATGCTTCTAGTCTTATCTTCTGGAGTTTCACTTTGAATACTGCAAGTCATAATGCTTCTCTCAGCACAATAAACAGATTTAGACAAACCCACTATATTTCACATACACTACATACATCCAATCCATATCATGACTATCAATATGCATCAACTTATATATATGAAGGTATGAATATGAATAGGAATAAGATGGATGGCATCCAAGTAAGGAGTACCAATTGTAGAGAAGAAAGACTTGTCCCCCCATTTTTCCACGAAAACCAATGCAAACGTGCTCAACACCGTGTTTATAGCTGAGACTACACCTACAGCGCCTGATCCCGACACTTTCGAAACAACCAACTCTTCCTGCACAGTACCAAACATCCATGACTAATCCCCTTCCCTTCTTTCTGTATTAGTATTATATCATATTATATGGAATGAACCATCTAGTCTTCATTCATACATTACATCTTTCTGCTCTTGCTCTTCTTCTACTTTCTGGCCATCGCTTGATGAAGCATCCACGCTTCAACCAACGACGAAACACCAAAATATACATGATCATAAATGAATATGCAATTCACCAACCAACCAACAATCACAATCCTATCCTATCCTTACTGAATATATAATGAATGTATATTACAACTCCTAATTACCAGCAGACAAACTGCAGCTAGATCAACAAGAGGCAAATCCGCATTTCAAAGCCGTTTATAGTATTCAGAGAGGGAGAGAAAGGGCTAACAGGGAGAATGACATCAGGGCGGTAGGCGGTGGAGGTGGAGATGAATGGAGGTAGTAGGAATCGATGCGGACGATCGAGTGCTGCATAAAGTGGATAGCTTATTCTGGACTGAGGGATTTCATTCGATCTCTATTATGAGCAGCTCTGAACGATCCAAAGGTGCAAGAATGTAGTATGTATGTACAGTGTGACTTTGTCCAAGAAGCAAGAAGTCTGAACTAGTAATGTATTAACAGCCGGGCTGAGACTTGAAGCATATCTCGTAATTTTCATTAACCAAGCAAGAACATCACCACACTCCACAGCAGGGAATAAAAACACCAACTACAAAATTTCCTAAGGAAAGCCAAATTACATGGGATGCAGATAAAATCCTCCCTGAAGACTAGTTTATCTCATCAAAATCTGAAAATTCGAATTCTGCAATTTCAAACCAGTAGATAACCACGTTGCACGAAGATTTTAGCATACATATATAAACCAAAGAAAACAAAAGGCAAAAAATAATGTATACATAACAATCAGTGAGCCAATTGGACGAATTTAAAAAGCAAAATTAGAATTGACAAGAAAATAGACAGCTCTGACCTCTTTCAACAATCAGACAGCTCTGGTCCAGTCGATGGTGGCAATGCACCTTTAGGAGGTGCAGTGCTTTTTGAGGATTTACAGGCGTCGTCGCAGGCGTTGGGTTTCTAGGTGACCAGCAGTGTTACGGAGGAGGCGAACTGCGCTCGGCAGTTTGAGAGAAGGGCAAAATGAGAGATTGACTAAGAGAAAGGGGGAGAAACTGGAAAGAGTACCTCAGTGCCAACGACTGTGGACCTGCACGCGGTGGTGTTGCGGAATGGTGCCGGAAGACGACGGTGGGGGTGGTGGAGAGGAAATTACGAAAACTGGAGGAAGGGATTGAATTAGGGCTTTAAGTATTCGAAAATAGAGATGAGTATGTGAGAAGGGGAAAAGGAGATATGCAGCGGCGCGGAGGCCGCCGAGGCGGCGGAGGCAGCGGACTGCACACGACGGTTTGAGAGAAGGGCAGGAGATGCAAGCGTCGAATGAGGGCTAGCTGCGCCCTGTTTACTTGTATATATATATGTAGGGATAGACGACGCAGGAATGCGCGTCGTCTATATGATTATAGACGATGCGACAATACGCATCGTTTATATGGTTATAGACGATGTGCATTGCAAAGTCGTCTATCACCAACCATATAATTATACATACAAACAGAGACAACGCGGCAGTTTGCGTCGTCTATGTGGATATAGACAACGTGAACATTCCTCGTCGTCTATATCCCTATAGACGATGCAAACTGTAGCGTTGTCTATCGCCGGCCAATTTTTTTACAACACGGTTCTTTATTCGCGTAGTCTATTGCGATATAGACAACGAAAATGAATATTCACGTTGTCTATATCACGTAGTCTATTACACATTTTCTTGTAGTGATATACCATTATGAATGAACCATAATGTTTTTACTGTCTTGTTTAACTTATTCTCTACCTTAGTCTTGAACGCTCTTTATTAAAGCAAGAGACTAAGACTTGTAGTGAACTAGATAAACATATCCAAATCTTAAATGATTACAATATCAATGCCTGTTAAGGCAACTGCAGAAGTAGACTCAAACGAGCAAACCAGAGCAAACACGAAATAACTTATAGAGATGCAATCGCCTATTAAAAGGTCTGGTTACCATCTTATACCTCTAAGTAGTTGTCATAATTACCATTCTTAGGAATACCTGGATTGAATCCATAATTCCATGAATTACTCAAAACTACTTAGACTGATGTAACCTATCTCTATAGAGATTCTTTAAATTATACCTTAGATCACTGATAGTTTATGTAATCAAGTAATGAAGAGACAATCATCCATAATAGAAAACACTGTTATTCATTATGATAGAAAAAAACACTATCGAATAACTGATAATCCAATAGATGAAAAATATGTTTATCAAAACAACATCTCTTTAGAAACTTGAATTAAAACAGAGTTTTTAACATAAACTCAAAGCAAATAACTCCAACAGCTTGAGAAGAATCTCCAGCATCTTCCTTGGAGTTGGTAGTCCCGTCATCCTCAAGCATTATCATCAGCTTGATTCCCTGCACAGCGCAACCAAAACATGATTAGTACTCACAGTAACCACTACTCACAAGGAGTAGAAAACTGATACTAAACATGTAAATGATGATGTACCTTGTCCATTGGTGTTAACACCTGGACAATTTGCTTTCCAGTGTCCTAGCTTGCCACAACGGTAACACTTGCCCTTTCCTTTAACTTTCCCAGACTTTTTCTTTGTAGCATAAACTCCATTGTTCCCACCAGCAGTTTTCATGTTCTTATTCCTAGCCGTTCTTTTAGGTTTTGCTCGTTTAGGAGCAGCAGACCGGCTACCGGAAGAAACCAAAACTGCTTTCTCGGGTTCCATTAGGGACTGTGCTGCCATGAAGTCACTGAGTAACTCATTAAGAGTATACTCCTTGTTCATCACAACATTCAACCTGAAGTTTTCAAAGGACTTGGGAAGAGAGTTTAGTATGATATCGACTTGGGCTTCCGCGTCAATACCACCACCATGCAACGTTAGTTCATCCATGAGGTGAGTCATGGCAACCACGTGCTCTCTCACTGAACTGCCTTCAGATATTTCTTACTCACAATCTCCCTCATGAGATTGAATCTGACAGTTCTGTCCGTCTCCCCATAAGTCGCTGTTAGATTATCCATAATCTCACAGGCCTTATCATAATGCTGATGCTGCAGCTGCAGTACCTTACTCATAGTGGTCATCATGTAGCATTTCACTACATTATTAGACTTGATCCACTTATTGGAAGACTGCTGTCGTTCGGCAGTAGAGTCAGCAGCTGGGACTGGCGGACAAGGATCAGTAAGGACAAACTTGTGTTCTTCCGCAACATGGATATAATCCAAATTACGTTTCCATTCAAGGAAATTCGGACCATTGAGAGGATTTTGAGCGAGGATATTAATGACATTGTTCATAGACATATCTGAGAACAAATAAGTGAATTAAAGTAAGCACATACTACGAACAATTGAATCAAATATGCATAGAACCTTTAGATAAAACAATGCAATTTGCTTCCTCCAATTGCCCAAGCTAATTTACAGAAAGCTACCTGAGTAGACGTTTATGGCAAACGCTCAACCAGACCAAAATAAGTCCTTTAATTTCTTAACATGCCAGGTATCTTAAGCAAAAGAAATTAATATTGGAGATCTTAAGACCATGTTCACCTATCTGGAGCAGGGACATCACAAATGATTTATACTCCAATCAACATCTAAGCCAAATAAACCACAATCCTAACTCCGGTATGTTTAGGGCGATTTAGCATACGTACTGGACCCATGCCGCATGCCCCTCACATCCTTTGTTATCCCATTTAGATTATTCTTAGAGACTTGTGAGAGTTGTCTCAATGCAAGCTACCCGAGTAGACGTTTGCTTAGAGGCTCCCACTTCTCATATTAAAATAAATGTTTTATTTGGAAACCTCATCGCATTAGAACTGGTAAGTTACTTCTAACGCAAGCTACACGAGTAGACGTTTACGCTTCGAAATACCTTACTTCTAATGAGAAGTCGTATTTGAGGAGGTCTAATGATCTTGGTTTGAAAAGAACCAAAATCCAGCTTAGTATTTTAATTCTAAAGGTTTCATGCGCACACATTATTTTATGTTGCCATAAATCATGTCATATCTAAAATTCCATCATAAATTAATATGAATCCTGGAATTTATAGACACAATTTAAAACATAAAATAAATCACATAAAGCATGCTTGATAATTTAAAAATTACAACATGCTTAAACAGTAAATAATTAAAGCTAGTCATGCTTCCTATTATTTTCTAGTGCACACATAATAAATCACATCAATACGAGAAATAATTAAATAAACAAATAAAATTTCTCGTGGCCCCTCAGATGCGATTACAACTGAAAAATAATTAAATCTAATATATTACAAGATTTATTTTTCAGTACAGATCTTCAAACCGGGCCTCCGTTTGACTTGAAATTTGAATTGAATTGGAAAACAATATTTGGGCTTCAAATTAGGGGTTCTGGCCCAAAACAAGAACCAAACCCTAATTTCCAGACGGAGGGCTACCTCCGGGCTGAGAAGTCCAATTTCCGGCCTGGGCTTGGAAACCCTAGTTTCCAACTCAGCCGCCACAGTTCATCGCAGCCACCGGCGCCGCCTTTCCGGCTGCCGCCTGCGGCCGGCCACTCGGCCCCAGACGTCGCCTGCGACCCCGACACCAACAGCCACCGTTGCCGGCAGCGGTGCGAAGAGAATCTCGAGAGGAAGCAAAGCACAACTTGCTCTTCGCCGGCCACCACCGCCGCGCGCAGGCGACTCGCGTGCGGCCAACCCCTGCAGCACTCTCGCCCTTCGCCGATGCTCGCAAGGAGCTTGCGCACGGCCTCCATCCACCGCAGATTCTAAGACAGCCACCTCCCCGAGTTGGCATCGTCTTCTTCGTGCAGGAGAACAACGCGCAGAGGCTGCTCACGACAGAAACCTAGCTGCCGCAGGCTGAGCCTCCACTCCACCACCTTTCGCGCGCCTGCCGGACTGGGAGCTCGTTGGGTTCGCAAGCAGCAGCAGCAATATGGGCGCGGCCCAGCTGCAGGGAAAAAAGAAAATCCTGCCGCCGCCACCCACCGAGGCCACCGCCGCCACTCGCCGTGGTCACCGGCGGCGGCGGCTGAGAGGTGGCTGAACCATAGTTCATGTCGCCTTTTTTGTTCTTCGTTCTTTGTTTCTTCCAGATCTCAATTTCTCCAATTTTTACAGATTTGAAAAATAAAGAAAATACAAAAATAGATCTAGATCTATTACATGATTTTCCTATCAAAACTAACCACGAATTTTCTCGTGGTGAAAAACAGATCCGAAAACGAGAAGGCCACGAGAACAAAACCATCCACGACAATTAAATCCATCCAAGAACATACATATTTATTTAATATCAACTTATCGAATATAGAGCCTAAGAACATGAACCTCGCTCTGATACCAGTTGTAGGGTTTGAGTGTACGATGGACAACATGAGTTGCCATTAATGAATTCTTGCCAAGGATCGTTCTTAGGGTACCAGGAATAAATTTCAATTAAATAAACCATGCAAACCTATGCATGCTCCTTCAAAATTAATTGCAGAGGATGGAATTTAGGAATACATGATCTTCAACGTTTAACCTACAGATCTAGATCGGAGAATAAAACGATGAAGTAAATCTGGATCTGAATCTGAACAATGGCGGTAGACAGTTGTTCCTACAGATCTGATCTTCTGATCTGTTCCCTTGCTCCTTGGAAATCTGGTGAGGATTATCTACCAAGTTGGATCCGAGATCTGGAGAAATCGACCAGTTTCTCCCTTCCGGATAGCCGCCGCCGTTCTCTCTCAATATTTTCAATATACTGAAAAACCTCTTATGATCTGATAGAGAGAAGGCCTATATATAATGTTATGTTTGGAGAAACCCTAACCCTAATGGGCTTGAGCAGTTCATGGGCCAGACCAGGGACCAGATGCAAATAATAAAGTGGGCCCTCTTTATTAATTAATTCTTCCTTGTTCAACCCAGAACATAATTTATTAATAAAACATTATTTTAACCTTCACCAAGGTAACAATGCTGACTTGCCCCTTTATAACCACGTTATTAGGAACGGGTTGCACCACACTAGCATGATCCACATATTTAAGGTTTTAGACATTCATTAATTAATTTGGCTTATGACAATCAGCCACAATTAATTAATCTCTTATTTCCTGAGTAATACCACTCACTCCTTTTCACTTATGCCTGAATTAAATAATTCAACTTGCAGGGTTTAGCATAATGAACCTTGTGAGCTCCTCAGGGAATGTCACCATCCTGAAACGGATATGCTTACCTTAACGTCCAGCCTAAGCAGACCACACACAAATTGCCAACACCCAAAATACGAGTATTAGAGTACATTTAAGACTCGCCACCATGGTAAATCAAAGTGTGGTCAATCTGTGTGTGCCCCTTATCCTTTAGTTAGGTTCAAGATCATAGGAAGTATGTTAGGGATCTGGCTCATTCATATGTCAAGGAGAATGACACATCCCACTGTTGATCCCATCAATGCATAACCATGTACCGACACATAAGCTCACTTATGAACCGATGTGCCACAGCTTAGACCGACAACCTATCCAGGGACTGTCTCAGCTGTGATACTGTTTATATCTCGCTAGGTCAAACGACTCATATGATCCTCTGTGATCTCCTACACACCGTATGGTCATCCCTATAGGCGAGATAATAGGATATTATGGTTCGTTGTATGTTTGTTTGTAGCAACACATATATGAAGACCAGTGTACAAAACACTTAATCATATATGCTTTCAGTATACAATCCCAACACTATACACACCGGACCAAGTTTCTGAGAACCTAGCCGATACTTAGTTTCAAAGAAGTCAGTTCCTAGATACTCAGTTTTAAGAAACTCAGTTTTAGGTCAGGTTTATTACACTCACCTTCTCTTACCAAGCATGCATGAAAATAACTTGAATTATTTGAAAAGGAAGATATTGGTCGAGGACTGTGCAACACCTAGATATAAGGTGATGCAAGCATGTATTCCTAAAGAATGGATCCATAACACTAACCCTACAGGGCCTGCCGAAACACGGGTACCTTTTGTGTAACCTGATGTGTTATGCAGGTACATAGTCACCAAGGTCAATCTAAAAAGAAGAAAAGAGCATGGATCTTGGACAGTGGATGTTCAGCTCACATGACTGGTGATAGTAATCTTCTCTCAAAACTGAGAATGATAAGAGGACCACTTGTCAGTTTTGGAGATGATTCAAAAGGCAGGGTAATCGACAAAGGATGCTTGAAGAGCAATGGAATTATCATCAATGATGTATCCTTGGTCACCAACCTCAACTACAATCTGCTGAGTGTGATTCAGCTTATCCAGTCTGTATATGAGGTGACTTTTGCCGAATGAGAGTGCTTGATCAATGACAAAGACTCCAAAGAGACTGTGCTGAAAGGTGTAAAGAAAGGAAGTCTCTACTATGTGGATTGGGAAAGAGGAAAGCCAGACACGTGTCTTGTCGCAACGAGCTCATCCCAAGAAGGAGTCAAATGGCTATGGCATAAAAGGCTTAGCCACCTGAATTTCCAGTCAATCAGACATCTTGCTAAACACAAGCTTTTGGAAGGCCTACCACAAGTCAGTTTCAAGAAAGAAGAAGGTGTCCGTCGAGCATGCAAAATGGGGAAGCAAACTAAAGTTTCATTCAAGAATCAAACCATCACAACAAGCACAAAAAGGATCCTTGAACTTCTTCATATGGATTTGTTTGGACCAGTCATGCCGCCTACCATTGGAGGTTAAAGGTTTACTCTGGTAGTAGTAGATGACTACTCTAGATACACTTGGGTAAGGCTGCTGACAACAAAGGATGAAGTAAAGATCCAACTTCTAGATCTTATCCTTCAAGTGCAAAACACGAAAGAGGTCACTGTAAAAAGAATCAGATCTGACAACGGAATTGAGTTTTGCAACAGTCCACTAATGGATTTCTGTACTGATGCTGGCATTGCTCACGAGAAGTCAGCTCCAAGGACGCCTCAACAAAATTGCCTTGCTGAATGGAGGAACAGGACACTCAAGGAGGCAGTCAAGACAATGCTCGCTGAAGCTAACTTAGAAGAAGGTTAATGGGGAGAAGCTTTGATGACGACATGCTATACTTAGAACAGAAGTGCCATCAACAGCCGTCATCATAAAACCCCATATGAAGTATTCAACGGTCGTAAGCCATCTATAGCTCATCTACATGCTTTCGGTTCACCATATTACATCTATAATAATGGAAAGTCGAAACTGAATACTTTCAGTCCCAAGGCTGATGGTAGAGTGTTCCTTGGATATGGACATCCTTCATACAAGGGATACAGAGTACTCAACAAGACAACCAGGCTTATGGAAGTAACATGCTCGGTTGTTTTTTATAAGTCTATTCTATTGCACAAGACATTGAAGGAACTAGAACTTGGTGATCCTGATCTCAGGAATGGGAATGAGAAACTGAGTACTGATAAGGAAGATCAAGGCCAAGTTTCTCAAACCAAATCTGTAGATGATCACGCAAGTGCTCCAGATGATGAGGTCAACCCATCAATTGATCTTACAAAAGCCTTTGGGTCGCTGACGATGCTCCCAGGCATCGATTAAGGGGGAACTTCAGAAAGTGAAAACATAGCACATTTTGAAGGTCAAGCTGGAACAGAGTTGCCAACTCAAACTGTCCTCACTGAAGGAGTAAATGCTCACTCTGAAGATGTCTAACCGTGTACGACCGAAGCAAATCATGGAATCCAAGATATCAGAGTCTTTACTGGAGAAGGAAGCTCCAGTCAAACTGACTTGTTTGAAGTTCCGGTGTCTGAAGAAGACGGTACTGAGTACCCTGAATATTTCGTCCAAACCATTGAAGTCACCTAGCTCCAAAAGACGAAATGGTTAAGAAACCATCCTGAAAAAGTTGTGCTTGACAGTGTTACCAACTCAGTTTGCACAAGACAAGTAAGTGCACTACTGACCTGCTTCATATCTCTGGACTTTAGTAGACAGTCCTACTCATCAGTCAGTTATGCTGCGTACGCCAACTTCACAGTCTTTCAGATGGATGTGAAGAGTGCCTTTCTGAATGAGGAGTTGAAAGAAGAGGTCTATGTGGAGCAGCCCCCTAGATTTCAAGAAGGAAATCAAGTTTACAAACTGAGGAAGGCTCTTCATGGGTTGAAGCAAGCACCTAGAGCCTGGTATGAGACCCTGTCTCAGTTTCTCCTCAAGAATGGTTTCCAGAAAGGCAAAATCGACACAACACTGTTCAGAATCAAGGATGGAGGAGACATCCTTCTGGTATAGATATATGTCAATGATATAATATTCAGATGCAGAAACTTGGATATGTGCGAGAAGTTTACCAAACTGATGCATAAAAATTCTTAGATGAGCATGATGGGCAAACTGACCTACTTCATGGGTCTCCAAGTTATTTAGTCCGAAGGAGGAATCTTCATCAATCAGAAGAAATATACCAAGGACATGATCAACAAGTTTTGTCCTAAAAAGACCAAGCCCTTGAGGATTCCAATGAGCCCAAGTGCTCAGATCAATCTTGATAAAGAAGGCGAGGCAGTTAACCCAACAACATATAGAGGCATTTTAGGATCACTCCTGTACCTAACTGCAAGCAAACCAGATGTCTCCTACTCAGTTGGGGTCTGTTCGAGGTTTCAAGCCAATCCAAAGAAGTCACACATGGAAGCTGCCAGAAGAATAGTCAAATATCTGAAAGGAACTGAGTCCTTAGGTATTTGGTACCCAAAATCTGACGAACTGACTCTAAATGCTTATTCAGATTCAGATTTTGGAGGATGCAGAATCGACAGGAAGAGCACAAGTGGAACATGTCAGTTCCTAGGTCATAAGCTTGTGAGTTGGTTCAGCAAGAAACAACACTCAGTTGCCACGTCTACAACTGAAGCTTAGTATGTTGCTGCTGCAAGCTATTGTGCTCAAGTGCTTTGGATCAAGCAACAATTACTTAACTATGATGTCGAAACTAGGTGTGCGCTGATCTATTCTGATAACAGTAGTGCCATGTGTATCACAAAGAACCCAGTTCATCACTCCCGCACAAAGCACATCGACATAAGACACCACTTCATCAGAGATCATGTCGAAAAGAAAGATGTTTCAGTAGAGTATATCCGAACTGACGACCAACTAGCTGACATCTTAACCAAACCCCTCACAGAGACCAGATTCAAGGAGCTTTGCTTAATACTGGGTTTAATGGAAGCTGATGAGGTCCTTATTGGAGAAGAGTAGAGGTAAAACTGACTCCAAGCTCTCAGATTTCAAACTTGATGCTCCACTCAGTATGCTAGGGGGACTCATCACAGCATCCGAAGAGCAGAAACTCACCTTCAGTAAAACTGACTAATGAAGATGCACTCAGTTTCTGGTTCATACTGAGAAGATCTCAAAAGACGGATGCAGAATTAAACTGAGTACCAACTCTAAGTTTAGAAACTGACTCTCAAGTCAGTTCCAGGAATTTCGAAAGGCGGGAACTCGAATTCCAAAGGCGATCGCTTCGGTTACATTGCAATTAATGCATATCTTGCATTAATGAATCAGATTTAGACACATGGAAAATGCTCCTTCCCATGTCGCTCCAGTCAAATCTGAATCACGCATCGCGAGGCCACGAATCTCAGTCATCGCCAAAGATCCAGAAATTAAAAGGTCACAAGGTACACCTACCCAATTTAAATGACCTTTCTCTTTGCTATAAATAAGGTTTATTCTTTTTGTTTTTCTTGTGTGTGAAATATCTTGAAAAGAAACCACAAGAAACAAAATTTTCTCCAAAATCTCCGTTGTCGAACCCTTCTATCCAAGTTTTTACTTCATCTTCACCAAAACTTTCCTTATTTTCGGGAAAATGGTGTTAGAACCCAAGCCTCCTGACACAAACTCACCACCCTTTTTGGGTGCGGTCAAAGAGGGGGAAAAGAAGTATGGGAGGTGCAGAAGACATCAGAAAATGCAGCGTGAGTGAGCCTAAAAGGCTGTAGTAGGCGTAGAACAAATCAGAAGAACTCTTCAACATTGGTCGTCTCTTTCTACAAAGACTATGCCTCACGACTGCTGATTCAGTGGCAGACTAGCAACAGGGTGTGACCACAGAGCACTTCGTCACTACATCTCTTATCTCGTTAAGAAGAGACTAGCGAACGAAGAATAAGCTCGGAGGTGGGAAGGGGAATCTCTGATCTTTCCTTCCCAAAAAGTGCCAAGCAGCACTACCTCCTCACAAGCTGCTGAAAATCGGCATGAGGGAATACTTGGAAAGCTGACCTTCAAATCGAGTCAGTTTCCCTCATTGCCTAGGCTACAGCATCAGCCAGTTTGAAGATAGTTTGAAGACCGGAAGCAGCCTAGTATAGTTCTTGTAATAGATCTATAATAGGTTTTTTTTGTTAGTTTATCCATGTACTTGTAATGAAAATTATTAAAGGGTAAACTGACTTATTGATGACAATCTATTTTTGTCCAACAGTGGTCTTCGTTATTCAAATGCTGAACTTACACAATCATGTGTAATCAGCAGACTTCTAATTTCCCTTCTTAAAATTTAATTGTTGTAAACTGACTTGAATAAATCTTTCGAGCAAATCTTAAGTAAAAAGCTGACATTGAGGGGGGAACTTTTCTGAGTTTATGTGACGAATTGTCAAAACTGTAAAAACTCTAAAGTTATCCAAATTTCACCAGCTTAGGTTCCAGATGGCTTTGACAACACTAAAAAGGGGGAAATTGTTAGGATTTTTTTTAGAGAAATCCTCATTTACTTTTAATGTTTTGGAGGGTCAAAGAATATAAGCCATTTTAGTCAGTTTTTCCAGTTTCTAGAGTTCTAAAATGTAATCCTTGTATACGATCAATCGAGTTGTAAGAGAACTTAGACTGAAGACCGAGCAATGGAGAATGCTTGAGAACTGACTATCATCACACCTGGCCTTAACCGAAAACTGAGTTGGAGCACTCAGTTTAAGGTCTAACCATACTTACAAGGAGAAGTCAGTATGAGGGCCTTCCCGAACTGACTATGGAGAAATCAATTTAAGTGATTACCATACTGATCTGGAAAAATCAATATGAGGGTGTTTCCCATACTGACTGTGAAAAGTCAGTATGAGGATTTACCATACTGACCGTGGGAAGTCAGTATGAGGGCTAAACTGTATTGACTCTTAGAAGTCAGTATAAGAAGCTTCAGTCAGACACAATCAATTGCAAAATGTCAGTTCAGTACGAGGTTATCCAAAACTGGGTTCCTCAACCTATAAAGAAGTCTGACAAAAAGTTAGTACATCGTACACTGACAATGGGCAGAGCAGAAAGAAGACCTAAAGCATGGGCTACGATTGGACAATATAATCCATGAGTCTAACGTTTGGATTTATGTGACTAACGAATAGAAATTCAAATTGCCTTAGGCTCTCCTCTCTATATAAAGACCTTCCCTCTCAACCTTAATAGGTTACCTGAACTGAAATTCAAAATCAACTAGTCTAAAGAGAAATAGGACATATTCAGGTCATCTCTCCCAAAAACTCTGTTAGAGTTTTTCCGTGTTGTAAACACGAGACTTGAGTCTCTGACTCAAGTTACCCACCGTGCTATCTTCTCCTAGCACGAGGCTGAAGCTCTTATTGGTGACTATATCTCTCTGAGATATCTTCAAACTAGTTAATTTCCTAGTCTGGGATTCTAATTCTCACGGGCGTATGCCAGCCAGTTGTGTTCTTGGAAGAACCTCTAAACATCCAACCATTCTGGGAAGAATCAGTAAACATCCACCCACCAGGAAGGAGGCTGTGGGGTGCGTCCCCACTTCAATTTGAAGCCTGAGTCTACAAGGAGTTCCTAGGTGAGTGCCACAGCTGACCAGAGGATGGATGTGCCACGGACCATGTATAGATCTTAAGGGGGCTTCTAATCACTTGATAAATTATCCAGACCTTGGGTCTGAAGAGTGGATGTAGGATATTGAAATCCGAACCACTATAAAATCTCTATGTGCTACTTTACTACTTTCCATTACTTGCTCTCTTTTCTGTTTCACAAACTGACTACTTGTGCCTTCAATACTTGTCCAAGTATTGAAGAATATATACTGTGAAACTGACTTAAGACGGAACAGAGACTTAAGCTTAAAACTAACTGCACACAAAACTGACTCTGCCCTGTTTAAACCAACCAGTGTTTGTGCTTACATCTACTTCCGATGCATACATAAAACCTTCCGCTGCACATATTGCACTCTGATTTCGGGACCAACTGCTTCCACTACACACTCTATTATTTGCTTCTAATTAGAGATCGATTTGCGGAGGTCTTGATTTTATTTAAAAAATCTCTTGTTTCGTATTTTTTTTTCAAACGTTTTTTGCGCAAATAATTATTTATGCTACTATAATTATGTTATTGCTAAAATTCCATCATATACATTATGATTCAAGAATTTATGAACATAATTTAATACATAAAATAAATCAAATAAATATTTTAAAAGAATAATGAAGCAATTAAATCATGACATTCTTAGTATGCAAATAATTCACCACATCATGCAGGAACAATTAAAAATAAAATAAAATGTCCTCATTGGCCTGGAGATGTGGTACCTGCATATCTACCAATTCTATTACATGAATTTTCGGGATATACAGATCTCGATAAGTTCTTCAAATTACTGGGCCAACAATTTCTTGTAAAAATTTAAAATTTTCAATTTGGGATTCTGAAACAATTATGTCTATAACTGCGTAGCTGGGCTCAACATGCTACGTTCGCGACGTTCCAGCTGTCGCACCCCACCTTCAATGGACTGCAGCCCAGCGCCGCTGCTGGAGGATTACCGCCAGTGTAATGCTGAACAGATCAACCTACACTCTTCGCTGGAGCATGTTGTTTCGTGCACAAGAGTATAGATGTAATATCTCGGATCTAAAATAAGTGGCATTTGGTTTAATTGACTAAATAAATAAAGATATTATTTTATTTTAGTCCTTTTAGGGCTCATTACACAATTTTCGACACCCGTTGATGCATGCATGTCAGTTTCATGCAAACAAAATGTGTGTGGGTATGTTTTGAGAAACCCTAGGCAACCCTACAAACTAATTCCACATAGGAAACCCGTGCGTAATAAACCGGAGTTTCTAGTGTATTTTTAGTACGTTAAAATAAAATACTTACACCCAAGAGCTCTGCTTATTTCACCGAGCTAGGGTATACTTGAGATTAGTTTATGAGGATTTTAGAAACAGTCAAAATGGGTCCGAGACCCATGGAATATTTTATGATTTTTTGACTATTGAGTTTGGGGTGAGAATAGAGAAATTCCAAAAAATTGTGGAATTAAGCCAATGAGTAGAACTCGTGATTTAGAGAATTTATGTGGATGTCTATTTTCTAAAATGGACAATGCATATAGAATTAAGAATCATCGAAAGTTGTTTAACAGAGTTTTATACATGAAAAATGAATCCACAGCACGGCCAATAGGATCGCACTACGTGACACATTATCCAAACATCCACTTACCCTTCAATCATTAATTTTTGCTGAAGGAGGGCGGTGCTAGAGTAATTGAGAGAGAAGCAATAGCAGCTCAATTACTCATTCTCTCCCGCAAAGCCGCAACACCCATCTTCAGCTACCCATCGTCATTGCGAGTTTTAGACCGATCGAGCGAGAATCAGACCTAGGTTTCTTAAGACCAAAGCAAGATTGTGCTTCAAGCTTTGCATAGCCACCAAAATTGCTCAAATCTATCGAGCATCGAGCGAGATACACCTGCATATACAAAGGTCATCGGTAAGGGTTTGACATTCGGGTTTTAGATCAAAACTTTGCCGAACGATCACGGAATTGTGATCTAACCACATATTTGTGTTCCACATGTTATTGTGAATATATCAGTACCCTCCGATCATCAAATCGACGTCACGGGCCGGAGTTCCGCCAAAAAAAAGCTTAAGAATGGTGAGTTGTCCTTCCATCCCTGGAGCTACAATTTCAATCGACAACTTCATGTTTAAATACTTTGAGCATGTTCTAAATCATGTGTAGAGGTCGAGGGTGAGTCAGGGAAGGCTGGGTTGGTTGGAAACGGTTGTGATTGCCATCGTGTGTCCAATATAATGTGCAAATTGTTGTAGTTGTTTGTATGTCGATCGATGCTGCTGGCATCGATTGATGTGGCCAACATCGGTTGACATGGGCAGCATCGACCGTTGTGCCTGGCCGCGATCGATACAGAATAGTAAAAACTTATATTTTTGTGTTTTCTTACCTTCACTTATTTTAATAACAAATTGAGAAACCGCAACCCTTGTTTTTGTCATTTATTCTTACTCTTTTGTATGCGATGTTGCATTCCTCGTTACAAAAACTGCTTATTCAAATGTTTTTGTTGGATTTATTGGGTGTGTATATTCCTTTTTAATGTTTGTACAAGTCTTTCGCTATATAAACCACCCAACCCACTGTAGCACGCCCCTAAGTTTGGGAAGGCGAGCAGGGGGCGTTACAAAAGTGGTATCAGAGTCAGGTTGTTTATTATTTCTCCTTAGTTTTGTCATGTAGCATAGACTTCTCTTGTTTCAGAAGACTATTGTAAAATAATTGTCTTGTCAAGCTCTACACCCCATTGCATCCTACAAAGCCCGCAAGGTAAAATTTTGAAAGTTGCATCCAACTGTTCGAGTGGCCTTATACACTCCATGATAATGATTAAAAATGATTTTCATATGTCAATCATGATTTTAATGATTATTATAAACTGTGTTGAAGGATTATGTTCATTGAAATGTTATAATGACGACGATGATTGAAGACTTTTAAATGCTCTGCATTGATGTTACTTGTTAGTGTAGAACTCTATATCTGTTAATCTTACTTGATTTATCTAACAATGAGCGTTTCTCTTGTTAGCTTATCTTATTGGTGATTGTTTTGTCTAGTGTTAGAGTTGATCTCATACTGACATTACTGGGCATATGCTCATACTGCTTTATTGTTTGACTTTGGTGCTGTTGGATAATATATGCAACTTGTTGATTTTCTCAAATTGATTTATGATAAATGATTTCATATGTTCAATTGATAGAAATCTTTTTGCTTGTGGGTATGGTTGGTAAGTGTTTGAAAGTTTGTAGAACCTTATAAAGGAAATTGTATGTGCTTAGCCAACGAAGGTTAGAATATGCTAGATCAAATTAGATGACTGACATAGTTGCTATAGCTCGCTGACAATTGTTTTGTTTGTGCATCAGAATGGTAGCATCTAAATCAAGTGTAGATTCGTATTATGAGCCTAGTATGATTAGGAGCGGTGTGCGGATCGCTACTCACGGGCGTGAGAATGAATTTTGCATGAAATGCACTAATTATGATGATACAACTGACATGCAATCAATCATACAATATCGATTATATGTTTCTCAAATTATGAATTTTAAGGCTTATAAGTGCGCTATTGTTTTGCATAACACCAAGTGCGAAGTACTTGAAAATGATCAGGATCCTATGAAGTGATAATGTGAAGCATTACTTGACGAGAACATAGAACTACTATGACATGGCATTCTCTGTTTGCGAGAACATAGGAGAACTGGTTAAGTTCTTCATCTGCTTAGTAGAACTCCTACTGAACAAACATAGTAGATGGTCAAGTTCACAATTGATACAAATTTCATAGCATCTCATCGGGTGAGAAGTTGAAATGGAGCTAGGAATGTTTCGATATAACTCAATTTTGTGAATTGGATAGAAAGGAACAATTTATGGATATTGTTAAGCTGGGCACATTCCAGATAGTAGTTCTCAAATAAATTTTCAATCTGGTTCTACATTATCCTACGGGGGTATATTGCTACTTCTGCGATTTTAGTATGTTTACTTTCACTAGTGGTTGATGATTAGGAGTAGCTACGAGCACCCTGATCGAATGTTAATGCAAAATCACTGATTTGGGATGATTGGGATCGGGTCCGCTTAGGTTTACCAACCCCCATTGTTTAAGCATGTGTGTGCTAGCTAGTGGGACTAGTATGGTGGCGATACTAAACCTTGTTAGCATGATGTAAATGCACTGATAAAGCCTTCAAGAGGCAGGTGCACTAGCCCTTAGGAAATGTTCGGCATTGTTTATACCAATGGTATGATGTGTTGTATTATGCCAATCAGATAACCAAATTCCTCACAAAGGACTCAATCGATAGAAATTGTGTGATTGTGTGATGCGCACAAAGAATACGCTTCACAGTGTATACATGATAGCATAGGTAGAGAATGGATCATAAAATCCTTAACTCGATTACAAGTTGTTATGGAAAAATTTAATATGCGAGTTTCAACTTATTGTCTAATACTGAGATGTGTATAAGGAAAGCAATGATAGAGAACAGGCAAATCCTAGGCAGTGGCACGAGGTCGTCTCAATTCACGCTGCTACCCTACACGATGAAGGCACATCTGTGCGTGAACATTAAATGTAGTCTTTGAGACACCAATACCGCCCCTCAAACCTTTTAGTTAATTGTGATCTTTAGAAAAAAATTGCAAACCTTAATGGCACAGAGAATCCCTCGGAAGCCGAGGAATAAGTTTCTATTCTTGAAAGATCTTTAAGAACATGCAGTGCTCAAAAGTCGACAAAATTAACTATGTGATATACCAGCTTGTCGGACATATTGATCGTAGGTGGGAAACCTACAAAAAGTCAATGATACTCGAAGAGTACCACCGGTTAACCTAACAAGAATCCAAAGTAGCACTATTCAATAAGTATGTGCCAAACAAGTACAACTGAGAAGGAGAATTGAGATCGTCATATTAGACCAAGAAAGATGAGCATCAACGACGAAGGATGGAAATTTGTGAGCTGATTCAACATGCTCCTAGAATGTGATTTCACCCACGAAGTTAGTGGAGAAATCCCACGAGGGGATGAGGGAGGAGAATCAGAGCCCATTTGTCCACTTTCGCTGAGATGAATTACTAAACCTCCTTGAGAATAACTTTGGAGTGGAGGCGGCAATGACAAGGAAAAAGGTATATGTGCTGGCTACCCAGGAGTCGCCCATCACTAATGAGGGAGTGGGAAGTAACCAACAAACTCCCTACCAAGGATTCTGGCAACTAGAAGAGACACGATCAACAAGGTAGCCACGATCCTTCGCAACGGAACTACAATATGCCCTATTAAAAAGTAAGGCGGCACTATTAGTGCCCAAAGTCGAACACTTAGGAGTAGCACCTCCGCATTGTAACAAATACGATGGGAACCATTCTGGGAGGTGACCTCCACCAGAGCTCAAGTACTTTATGTGAAGAAGGCCGATATGCTATGCTAGGTAGTATCTCCAAACAAGATAAGTTGGAACCGGAAATATGCAAACTATCAGAGGCTTGCCAACCGATAGTTGAAAGCAATCATGGGAAATCATTAGTTAAGGTTGGAAAATTTGCAAGAACTACAAGGGAGGGTTGGCAAGAGAAGCAGTCACCACCTCGCAGCCCTACTGAGGATCGCAAATAGAGAGAGCAGTTTCCCAAGGGTAGTATCGCCTTCAGGATAGATGACTATTGTTATCTTGGTGTGCTCTAACCTCTGAGATCAGTTGAAGGCCCATCGGGTGATAATGATTGAGTTGAACATTATCGATATACATGGCTTAGATATAATCCTAGTAAGGGATTGGTAATTGGAAAATGATACTACTAATCTATGTAGTGATTGGAAAGTAATACTTCAACGACTAGAAGCCAAACAAATTGACATCTATGGATTTGGCCGAGGCCTAAGAGTGTCTGTCATATCAGCACTACATACCCGGAAGCTAATGCAAAAGTAGAAAAATCAAGCTTATCTGGGGTACTTGGAGGGAGAAGGGAATCAAGAGTTGATGGACAGGGATGTACCAATAGTCAATGAATATGAAGATGTATTCTCAGAGGAACTGCCAGGTTAGCCACCAGATAGAAGAAAGGTGGAGTTTACAATAGATTTGGAGCAGGGAGCAGCCCCGATTTCCAAGACACCCTATCATATCGTGCCTACGGAGTTGCAGATTTTAAAAGTGCAAATTCAGGATCTTTTGGGCATGGGTTTCATAAGACCAAGCGTATCACCTGGGGGAGCCCCTATCTTATTCACGAAGAAGAAAGATGGATCAATGAGGATGTGCATTGATTACCGAGAGTTGAACAAGTTAACTCTAAGGGACAGGTCTCCCTCGTCTGGAATCGATGAACTGTTTGATCAGCTAAAGGGAGCAAGCGTGTTCTCAAAGATAGATCTTCGTTCACGTTGTCACCAGTTGAAAATTTGGAGGGAGGATATTCCAAAGATGGCATTTATGACAAAGTATAGTCATTAGTAGTTCGTGGTTATGCCATTTGGACTCACAAACACCCCAACAATGTTCATAAATTTGATGAATAGGGTGTTTCACCTTTGTCTAGATAGTTTTGACTTGGCATTCACCGACAACATACTTGTCTATTCCAAGGGAAAAGAAGAATATGGGCGACATCTGAGAACTATTCCACAGACGCTCAGAGATGAGAAATTGTATGCCAAGTTCAACAAATGTGAATTCTGGTTAAGAGATGACATCCTTTGGTCACATTGTGCCGGCCGATGTAATCAATATGGACCCCGCTAAGATACAGACGGTGATAGAGTGGAAATCACTAACCAACCCGAATGAAATAAGAAGTTCTTTGGATTAGCTGGGTAATAAAGACAATTCTTCGAAGGATCCTAAAAATAGCGAAGCCTATGATGCGATGGTCGCAGAAAGGAATCAAATATGAATGAATTAAAGAATGTGAAGAGAGTTTTCTAAAGCTGAAGTAGTGTTCGACAACTGCACCTGTCTTGGATATCCCTAAGCAAGACAAAAGCTACGAGGTGTATACAAATGTGTCTAAGAACTACTTAAGTTGTGTGTTGTTACAGGAAGAACGAGTGATTGTTTGTGCTTCATGATAATTTAGGCCACATGAAGTGAACTACTCTACGCACGACCTCGAGATAGCTGTAGTGGTTCATGCTCTGAAAATCTGGAGACACCACCTATATATAGTCAAGTGTGTCATATTCATATATCACAAAAGCTTGAGATATTTCTTCGAGCAAAAAAATCTGAATATGAGACAGATACGTTGGCTTGAGTTGGCCAATTACTATGATCTAACGATCACGTACCACCCCGGCAAAGCAAAACTCTGTAACTAATGCTTTGAGTCGAAATGATTCAACAAAGTTCGGTTCACTCGTAACAGGGAAGGGTGAGCTTATCAGAGACTTCAAGAAACTACATTTGGAGGTGATTACTACATTCGAACAGAGAAAATGTGTCTTAGTTGCCTTGAATGTTGAACTAGACTTGAGGCAATGAATAATTGAAGCACAAATGAGGGATGATGACTCGAGAAGCTGCATCAAAAGATTCTAATAAAGGGAAGCACAAAATAACTTACTGATATACAAGAATAGGATTTGTGTACCAAATGATGGAGAGCCAAGGAATGAGATTATGAGCGAGGCTCATGATACACCGTATATCACCCAGCTTGGAAGTACAAAGATGTACTAGTTTTATAAAGAAAAAACTTATGATGGGACGGTAAGAAAAGAGACGTCACAATGTATGTTGAAGATGTCGCCAGCCTGGAAGTACAAAGATGTACCAGTATTCGAAAGACAAACTTTTGGTGGGACGGTATGAAAAGAGACGTCGCAATGTATGTTGAAGGCCTAACATGTTGATAAGCTCGTATTTAGCCTCACTTATCAAATTGTTTTCTTATAATTGGTTTCTTGCATTTACTTGAGTTTTAGTTAATAATCGAGCATGAGTCAAGCTTATTGGGGTATTATGCTTGTCATGGTGTGTTTTTGCAGGTTTTGGGCCAAATCCAATGGAAACCCGTACCGAAAGCTGCAGATGTTCAAGGAAACAGTCACGACTTCTTCCACAGATGGAATCTGAGCTAATGGAGCACAGAAAATATCCTTGAGTTAGCTTTGCAATGCAACTGGAATCGGGTCAATCGGAGTTCGGGAGTGAAAGTTATGGCCGAAACCGTGAGACTGTGTAGAAGGATCGAAAGGGGAGAAAATGTCTCTGTCTCGACCGATATGAAGTTCACGTCGACCGACGCAAGGGGATCTGCATCGACCGACGCAAGCTCCACCTCGACCGAGACGGGCCCAAAAAAGGAATTTTCGAGATTTTTATGGTTAAATCATATTTTTGGCCCTAGATCCTTATTTTTATTGCAAGTTTTATTATGCATTTTAATAAAATGTTTATTGTGTTTCTTTCCATCATGAGTGGCTAGAAACCCTAGCGGGTTCTAGGGCTATGTGTAATTAATCATGTGTGCATGTTAGATTGATCAACTCAAATTGCATGGTTTCAATTCCTGATTTAATTGATAGAATTTAGGATTGATGATGGATCGGGAGATGAAATTGATTCTTTATTCATAGTTGTTAATTGAAAGACCGAGAGGAGAAAATTAATAATAGGAAGAGGAATTGAATATAATTGGTTTTCTGTTTCAAAAGGAAGATTAATCAATTGTAGGGAATTAAATCTATGTTTTTATTCAGGTTGATTATTATTGTGTTCTTGAGGCCAACAAAGCATATACAGTCACATGATAGTAACCTAGGTTAAAATTGCCCAACAGAGGAATTTTAATACATTAATCTGATTTCCCACCATTGTAGAGTTGATTGATTTTTTGCCCTAGAATCTGTGTTCTTTATTATTGCTTTTAAAAACTCTTTAAATTTCAGTCTTGTCATCTTTATTTTCCAAAACCAAAACCCAAATTTCTGTCTACTCAAACAATAAATCTGAGAACTATAGTTAGTACATAGGATATTTTCGTTGCACATTTCCTCTGGGTTCGACTACCTTTGGGTATTTATAAATTTATTTGCCACTGTGTTTGCAATTAATCTGCGAAATTTGCAGTGATCACATGTCATCATGTAAAGGCATTACATCAGCAACCGTACAGAATGTTGAAATCGTTTGAGATTCCCAAGTGGAAATGGAAAAATATCGCCATGGATTTTGTTCATGATTACCAAAATCTCAGAGAGGAAATACAACGATAGGGGATATTGTGGACCGCCTAACGAAATGCACTCACTTAGTGTCAATTCGAACCATGTGTGGCTCAGATAAATTGGTACAACTATATGTGATAGAGATAGTATGGTTACATGGAGTAACCATCACTATAACCTCAGATTGAGATTTAAAATTTGCTCCCAGATTTTGCATCAGTTGCAGAAGGAGTTGGGAACCTGTCTAAATTTCAGTACGACTTTTCACCTACGAACGAAAGGTCAATCTGAATGGACCATTGAAACCCTCGAATACATGCTTTGAACAGTTGTCTTAGACCGAGGGGGAAGTTGGAAGCCGATTCTACCATTTATTGATGTTGCCTATAATAATAAATATCAGGCAAACAATTGGTATGGCTTCGTATGAATTTCTGTATGGGAGGAAGTCCAGATATCCACTTATTGTGAGGAAGTGAGAGAAAAGAGAATACTTGGGCCTGATGCCATTAATGAAATTCAAAATAGTTTGAAATATCCGAGAAACAATAAAGAGGCTTGTTACCTATCAAATGACTTTGTCACCGAGTCTGGGAAACGTACACAATATATCTCACATATCACACTTAAGGAATGTCACCATCCTATACTGGATATTGTTACACAATTTCAGTCATATATAAATTGCTATCACCCAAGATGCAGTTATACAAGTACATGAAAGAATCTCCATCATAGCACCTCAAAGTGACACACAAATTCGTACACACTTATGGACTTGGCTTCAGATTCCATCAAGCCATCAAGATCAAGATTCTTTCAATTTTCATATAACAAAATCGATATAAGTTAGGTCCCATCAATATGTACCAAATGTATCAGCGTATGAAGCCAAGAATAAGCCAATTATTACTAAATATGCTGCAGCTTATACTAATAGTTGATCGAAGAATTGTCTCTGCTGTGATAACTGTTTATATCTCGGTAAGTCAACCAATGAATATAATCTTCCGTGATCTCCTACACACCGTATGATATCCCTATCGACGACGTAAGAGGATATTGTTGTTCGCTTATTTGTTAAACAAACAGAAAAATTGTATCATTGTATACAAGATATTAATGATTATCACTACATTAAATGAAACTGTTTACTTATATACCAATTATAATGTTTGAAGTATAGATAACCTAACAGACACTAAAATAAGAGAACTAGCATTGGAAATTGGCAAAAAAAAGTATCCGTAAAAGTATTCCCTACGAACAAAGTTGTCGGATTTTTTATGCGTGCGAAGCTAAAACCAAGATTTACTAAGCCTTTCGAAATTATAGAAAGAGATTTATTAATTTTCCTCGAATACATGGCCTTCTAGGCCCAATTGTGAACCGAACAAGACAAAGTTCAAAACACTTCAAGAAATAAAATTAAATATTATGGATGCCCAATAATCCAACTAGATTCACAGCTTTACTAACATTTAAAAATACTGAGAAACGAACAGGAGTTCCTCAAAGGCCAACAAAATATAATTCATCGAAGGATGATTGATCTTCTATTAAGATTATACGTCAAATATAATGTAGAACTATACTTTTCTGCAATTATTCATTATATCTCATGACTTACGAATTTCTATTAAATTATACGGGTTTTTGTGTTCTTTTACGGTTTTCTATGGATAAGCCTCCCTTCTCCTTGGACGTCGACTAATGGGAGTTTTATAATTTTTCCCGGAAGCTATCCTTGTGTTGGCGTTGCCCGTATGAATCACGTTTGCATGGCAATCGTGACTGCTAGATTCTTTTACAAGTAGAAAGAATCCCAAAATAACCTTGGAGGCTTAACTTCGCTGGTCATGAGCTTTTAGAGTTGAAAGCTTGTAAAAAGCTTCAGTCAAGAACTTAGCTCGGATGTGTTCGCGTAATGTAGAGTTGAAAGCTTGTAAAAAGCTTCAGTCAAGAACTTAGCTCGGATTCAAACGACAGTTTGAATCTTATCCGTTAGACTCAAAGGCATTGCTAGCGTATCTGTGTTCTTTCATTTTTTGCAATGGATAGAGACTCTTCAAGTCTCCTCGTCTCTGATTGGCATAGCATTTATTTCTAGTCGTCTCTGTCAGAACGGATCCTTCGTAGGTCTGAACCCTCCTTTGTGTATGATGATTATTCTATCTTCTGATTCATTGGGTTTCCTTGTGATTTGTGATGTCTGATCTTCGACTTTGTATCTTTTCTTGATTGCTGATTGTAGTTTGCTGGCTTCTAGCACGCGGGTGGTATCTCAACAGTTTGAGCTAAGACCTTCAGATTCTGCTGGAGTTATTCTTTCAGCATTCTTGTAATGTTCCTGTAGGATTCGAGTCTACAATAGACAACGCTAATCGTCATTTTAATTAACTTGCCAAGGTTCGTTCTTAGGATATCGAAAATAAATATAGATTAAATAAATCAGGCGAACCTAGGCATGCTTCTACAAACTTAATTGCAACAGATGGATTTTTGAATACCTCAACTCATGCGGATTGAATACGGCGGTAGATCGTTGATGGTGTTCCTAAAGATCTAATCTCCTGATTTGTACCCTTGCTCGATCCGGAAATTTGGTGAGAATACGATACCGGATCTACAGTCGCCCACTCTCTCAATTCTCTCTAGAGTTTCTGATTTGAAATTTCAAAACATATGTGGGAAATGAGAGATTGTCTATTTATATAGATCTGGAGAATGGGCTATTAGAGTTTAATAAACCCTAATGGGCTCTGAGCGATGTTGGGCCAGACCAGGGATCAAATGCAAATAATAAAGTGGGTCTCCTATTAATTAATTCCATGTTCAACCCAAAACATAATTAATTAATAAACATTAATTCATGCCACCAGAGAATTAATGCAGACCTACCCCTTTATTACCACGTTATTAGGAACGGGTTGCATTGACTTGGTTAAGCCCCATATTTAAGGTTTTAGACATTCATTAATTAATTTAGCGTATGACAATTACCTGTAATTAATTAATCTCCTATTATTCCTGAGTAGTACCATTCAACCCTTATCGCTTATGCTTGAATAAATGATTCAACCTGCAGGACTTAGCAGAACGAACCTCGTGAACTTCCCAGGGAATGTCTCCATCCTAAAACGGATATGGTTATCTAAATCCAGCCTGAGGAAACCCCACACAAACTGCCATCACCCAAGATGCAGATATATGAGTACGCGTAAGACTCTCCACCATAGCAAGTCAAAGTGATAGTCAACCAATGTGTGCCCCTCAGCTTTCAATAGACTTTAGATCCGACCAAGTTACCGAGATCTTTACTCATTCATATGCCAAGTAGAATGGTTCATCTCACTGTTGATCCTATCAATACATTGAGATGTACCGGTCTCACAAAGCAGTCAAGATAAACCACTTATGGACTTGTGCGCCGCAGCCTAAACCGACAGTCAAACCAGAAACTGTCTCAGCTGTGATAACTGTTTATATCTCGCTAGGTCGAATGATCTATACGATCTTCTGTGTTCTCTTACACACCTTATGATCACCCAATTGACGAGATAACTGGATGTGTTTGTTCGCATCGTATGATTGTTAATTCAGACATGAGTTGTTTATTACAAGTCATTAATGATTACCAGTATATCAAACAAAATGTTTCCTAATATACCAATCATAATGCTTTTATGTATACAATTCCAACAATTTCCCACTTATACTCAAAGCATTATACCATTACTTTCCAGAGTATAACATGTGTCTATTCTAATCTAGCTATTACATTTGGTCACCAGGTGGCCGACATCTACCTCATTCCTAGGCTACAAACATGACCCTCGTATGCCTTCTACGGTAAGCCCTTTGTAAATGGATCCGCTAGATTATCCTTCGTGTCAATCTTCTCTATTAGCACATCGCCCCTCGCTACGATTTCTTGTATGATGTGATACTTTCTCTCTATGTGCTTTGATGCCTTGTGAGTTCTTGGTTCCTTAGAGTTTGCTACTGCACCAGCACTATCATAATATAAGGTGATAGTCTTGGGCAAACTCACAACAATATCTAACACTTGGAGGTATTTCCGGAGCCATACTGCTTCTTTAGAAGCCTCTGAAGCTGCCACATACTCAGCTTCGATGGTGGAGTCCGCGATACATTTCTGTTTCGCACTCCTCCATGATACAACTCCACCTCCCAAGGTGAACACATAGCCCTAGGTCGATCTCTTCTCATCCTGTTCTACCTGGAAATCGGAATCCGTATAACCCAAAGGGCACAAATTCTCACACTTATAAATAAGACAATAGTCTCGAGTTCTTTTCAGATATTTGAGAATATGTTTGACAGCAGTCCAGAACGCCTGTCCAGGGTTAGACTGATATCTGGCCACCATGCCCATGGCACAACAGATATCTGGCCTCATACATAGCATCGCATATATGAGACTTCCCACTGCCGAAGCATATGGTACTTTAGCCATCTCATCCTTCTCCTCTTCTATTGCAGGGCATTGTGCCTTAGACAGAGGAACACCATGTCTGAAAGGTAGCAATCATTTCTTAGCGTTTGCATGCTAAAACGGGCAATCACAGTATCAATATAAGCGACCTGAGACAAGCTTAACATCCTCTTCTTGCGATCACGCAAGACTTTAATCCCAAGGATGTATCCAGCGTCTCCTAGGTCCTTCATTTGAAATTGTTCGGATAACCATCTCTTTATGTCTAACAACATCTTCACATCGTTGTCGAATAGAAGAATGTCATCTACATAAAGTGCAAGGAATACCACGCTTCCACTGACGCATAATCGGTACACACAACTTTCGGTTTCACACTGTGAAAATCCATAGGATTTAATCACATCATCAAAATGTTTGTTCCATGACCGTGAAGTTTGTTTAAGTCCATACAAGGACTTCCTTAGCTTCCAGACAAGATGCTCTTCACCATCCTTCACATAACCCTCTGGCTAATGCATATAGATGTCACGACCTTCCTCAAGGTACCCGTTTAAAAATGCGGTTTTGATATCCATCTGTCAGATCTCTAGGTCCATATGTGCTGCTATGGATAAGAATTCAAATGGATTTGAGCATGGCTACCGGTGAGATGGTCTCGTCATAGTCAATGCTCTCCTTTTGACTATAACCTTTCGCCACCAACTTGGCTTTAAAAGTCGTTATTTCTCCTTTCGAACATTTCTTCCGTTTGTATATCCATTTGCAACCTATGGCCCGAAAGCCATCTGGTAGCGCAAACTTCTGGTATACATTCATAGCGCTAATTGATCCAATTTATAAATCCATGGCTTTATGTGATTTTTCTGCATTTTTTTCATTTACTGCTTTGTCATATGTCCATGGGTCGGTATCATCCAGTCCGTCTTCCGGGATCAAGTCCGAAGACTCTCCCATGAACATATACCGCTCGGGTTGGTGAGGTACCCTCCCACTACGACGGAGCACTGTTACTGCATCAGCAGTTGGTGCAGTTACTTGTGGCTCAAGACCTTGCACTGGCGACCGTGCAGTTAGTTCCATACCTTCAAGAGGTACGCTCAATCTGCCATGGGGTTTTCCCAATGGAAGTGCATCATCTTCTCCAATTTCTTGGAGCATGATATCACACTTGGATTTGTAGTTTTTCACAAACTCGTCTTCCAAGAATCTCGCGTTGGTGCTAACAACGATCTTCTGATCCTTAGGACAGTAGAAATAACCACCTTTCGTTTGTCTGGGGTATCCCACGAACAACATTAGCTTGGACCTACCTTCTAACTTATCATGTTCTTTTGACAAAACATATGTCGGACAACCCCACACTCTTATCTTTTACACACTGGGCTTTCGCCCATGCTAGAGTTTCGAGGGTGTTTTAGGAACTGACTTAGAAGGTACCAAGTTTAGCAGGTACATCGCTGTTAGTAACGCTTGGATCTAACCATTTCAAGAAGAGTCCTATTTCTTCTTTCCGCCACACCATTCTACTGAGGAGTGCCCGGTGCGGTCCATTGGGATGTAATCTCATGCTCTGACAAAAGCTGCAAGAAATCGTCACTGAGATACTCACCACCACGATCAGATCGTAATGACTTAATGGTCTTGTTTAACTTCTTCTCTACTTCCGCCTTTAATTCCTTACTGTTGGTCCCGGATTATCAGGGTATAACTTAGCAGCGGAAAAAGTGGTTAATCGTTTCTTGCACTCTGCTGGTTACTCAGCTGACTGGGACCTTGTCAGCTGGTAAGTCAACTTGCACTCTGCGTACTCAGCTGACTGGCGACTGGCTCGTCAGCTGGTATCTCAAGACTTAGAATATTTTAGGCCTTGTTTGCACAGTTATATCAGTTTTCAGATATACACCAGCACTTGGGTGCTGGGTTTTAAATAAGAATGTAATGCTATTAACTGATAAAGACAAATGATTTATAGTGGTTCGATCAACTGATCTACGTCCACTCTCCAGTCGTAGCACTGGAAATTCACTAAGAGTAATCGGGTACAAGTGTCCTACGATCTATCTCTAGCTGGTGCGACCTTTGTCCACCACTTCGCTAGATCAACCGCTCCCGGTCTTGATTCCTTCTTCAACTCTGATCAGCTGGTGGAGTGCGAGCACGTCACTTCAACCTCCACCGCTTCACTGGGTGTTTAGTTCTCCCAAGAACGTATCTTCTCAATACGGCAAAAGCCCGTAATAACTCAAGTGCTGACTTGCACAAGAGTTGCTGTGAACTTCCTCGGAAGAGAAAGAACACCAATGAGATCAGTAACTTACAAGCTGGAAGCTTGAAGTCTCGTGTTTGATAAATCAACACACGGATAGCCTTTAGAAAGGCCTCGAAAGTGTTCTGCTTGCTTGCAATAAAGTTTCAGACTTTCGGTAGTTGAAGAGTATTGAATGTCAGGAAGCAAGCTAGCCAGCAAGCATGCTTCTTAAATGTTGGTGGTTCCGACATATTTATAGCCGCAGGAACCGATTCAAACTTTCTAGTCGTTTGGATGCATCGGGAAAGGTGTCAGACCTTGGATATCCTTCTGACGACGGCAGGTATGTTTTTCCGGAAAGGACCCATACCTTTGACCGCTTTTTCTGACACAGATCTCTTTGTGTCAGAACGGCTCTTTCTGTCAGTCCGAGGAATAAGACTGGCGTCTTGTGACTGATAGACTTTAAGTTATCCTTAAAAGTCATATTCTGTCAGTCGATTCCTCAGAGTATCTTCTTTTTGTCTCTAAGACTCTGGGAGAGAGAATCTGGAATTCTGCTGGTAACATCCGACTGGTAGATCATTCTGGTGATCTTGTGCTGGCAGTCTCTGCTGGTGACTTGCGCTGGCACAATCTAAGTCTACCAATATGTCTGATGTTAACTCTTGGAATCTCCCATGACTGGTGGCTTCACCGCTGGTGAATAGTGTCAGTGAGAACACGTATTCTGCTGGTAAGGTTTGTCAGCCGCCTGCTGATGAAAACCTTCACAACTGGTGAACAGTGTCAGTCGTTAGCTCTTCTCATGCTGGTGAACAGTATCAGTCGCCACCCTGATGAAACTTTTCCAACTGGTGAACAGTACCAGTGGTAAGCACTTCTCATGCTGGTGAACAGTGTCAGCATGAGTCTTGATCAGCTGCGACTTACAACTCAAAAGACCTAGAGCTATCTTGATCAGTTTACATTTTGAGAACTAGAGCTATCTAGAGACAACTGACGCTGGTAGGACTTTGGATTTGATCCACCAAAACACCAAAACTAGAATCTAAACAAGTAGCTACTGGGGAAAGGAAACTTAGCCAAATTTCCCAACACTTACATTTCTCAAAGCATACATATTTATAGTGAAGTAAGTAAACATACCCGTATCTCGAGTAATCGTCAATAAAAGTGACGAAATACTTAAATCCACCATGAGCTTGCGTAGACATCGGCCCACATAAATAAGAGTGGATCAATTCCAGCACATCACTTGCTCGAGACTGACTTGCCTTGAAAGGCCTGGTCGTCATCTTTCCCTCTATACAGGATTCACAAACACGATGTGGAACTACCTGGATTGAATCCAATGTTCCATCATCCACGGGTCTCTTGATCCTCTTTAGATTGATGTGACCTAGTCTCATATGCCATAGATAAGTAAGATCCTCATCAGAAGATGAAAACTTTCTCTTCTTATGATTAAATGAGTTATATGCAGCATTCACAGAAGATTCATGCAAACAAGTTATGATATAAAGAGAGTCTTTCTGTATCCCATGACAGATAACACCGTTATTACCATTGATAGTAACATGACTATAACAAATAACTGAAAAATCCATCATTTATTAAACGGGAAACAAAGGTTCCGCCAAAACCGGCACATACAAAACGTCTCTTAAAATCGAAACATTATCTTGAAAGCATAATGTAACATCTCCAACTACTACAACAGACACACGAGCAGCATTATCCATGAGATTGTCACCTCGTCATCATTCGGCCTGAATCCCTGCAAAGTTTAACAAACATGATCAGTAGCTCTAGTATCCACTACCCACGAATGGGTAAAAACAAATGCTAAACATGTTTCCATTACAAATGCTAATGACGTACCTTGTCCAACCCGCTTGGTCAGACAATCCTTCTTCCAGTGACCAGTTTTGCCACAACGGAAACAATTGCTCTTCTTTCCCGGTGAACAGTCTTCTTTTTCCCAGAACTTTTGCTTTCAGAGGCTGTCTTCTTGAATTTATTTCCAATCACCCCTTTAGCACCTTTCGATGAAGCAGGGCGACTACCAGAAAAAACCAAGACTTCCTTTTTAGGTTGCATGACTGATTCAGCCGCCATGAGGTCACTAAGTAACTCATTAAGAGTGTACTCCTTTTCACTCATGACAACATTCAGTCTAATGTTCTCAAAAGACCTCGGAAGTGAGTTGAGTATGATATCAACCTGGGTTTCCCCGTCAATACCTCCTCCATGCAACGTCAGTTCATCCATGAGGTGAGTCATGGAAACAACGTTCTCCCTCACTGAGCTACCATCAGTCATTTTACTACTCACGACTTCCCTCATGAGTTTAAATCTGACTGCTGTATCCGATTCCCCATAAGTAACTGTGAGACTATCCATAATCTCAACTGCTTTGTCATAGTGCTGATGTTGTTGCTGGAGCACCTTAGACATAGTGGTCATTATATAGCACTTGACTACATTATTAAACTTGACCCACTTGTCATAGAGGTTCCGCTCCACATCAGTTGACTCAGCAGTGGGGACAGCTGAACACAAAGTGTTAAGAGCAAATTGATGTTCCTCTGCAACTAGGATATAATCCAAGTTGCGCTTCCATTCCAGGAAATTCGGACCAGTTAATTGATTTTGTGTCAAGATATTGATGACATTTTTCATAGACATATTTGAAAACAATAATTTATTGAAGTAAGAACATACATGCAGAACATTGAAACAAATATTCATTGTAACCTTTTGATAAACCAATACAATTGATTCCCCCAATTGCCTAGGTGCATCTACTGCAAGCTCCTTTCGAAGACGTTTACAGTAGACCACCTAACCAAACTGCTCTTTGAAGTTCCAGTCTTTAATTTCAATCCATGCCAGGTATTCGCCGGCAAATGAAATTAATAATCGGAGATAGAACTAAGACCATGTTCAACCTTTCTGAGCAGGGACATCTTTCATGAGTTAGTACTCAGGCAATATCTAAGCATTTGACCACAATTCTAACTCTGGAAGTTAAAAGGATGATTTGTCATACGTACTAGACCCATGACGCATGTGTATTACAACCTTTGTTATCTCATTTAAAACAATCCTAGAGAACATATGGACAAATAAAGTAAGCAGACTACGGTCATGTAGACGTCTACTCACTTCACTGTCCACTTCTCACATGTTTAAATGTTTTATTTAGAAATCTCATCTATTAGAACTTATGAAAAAATAAAGCAAGCAGGCTACGATCGTGTAGACGTCTACTCACTTCACTGCCCACTTCTAATAAGAAACCGCATTGTGGAGGTCTTGTTGATTTTAATTAAAAATTCATGCTTAGTCTTTTTCTTTCAAAAGGTTCTTATGCGCACATATTATTTTATGATCCATAAATTATGTCACATAAAAAATTTCATCATATTTCCCAACATGATTCTGGAATTTATAGACATAATTTAATATATAAAATAAATCACATAAAGTATGCTTTGAACAGTAAATAATAAAGCAGAAACATGTTTCCCTATTGTCTACAACATGCTTTCAAAATAAATAATAAAATCAGTAGCATGCTTTCCTATTGTTTACTAGTGCGCACATAATAAATCACATCATACAAGAACATAATAAATAAAATAAAAATTCTCATGTCCCTTTGATGCAATTACATGGGAAATAAAAATAAATCTATCTATTACAATGATTTATTTTAATACAGATCTTCAAACTGGGCTCCAACTCTTTAATTTGAAATCTGCAATTACGGGCTGGAATAAAAATAACAGTTTGGTCCAGGAATAAGGGTTTCAAGACCATTAGGTTGTAAAACCCTAATTTCAGCAGAAACCCAAGTTCACAGCAGTTCGGGCCCGTGCCCAGCCCGCAGCAAACAACAAACCCTAGGTGCTGCAAACCCTAGCTGCTGCTAGGGTTGCAACCGCCACCTTCTTGCTTCAGCCAAACCGCCGCCGCCTGACCAATCGCAGCCCCTACCGCTGGTCGCCATGCCAACATCGTCCGGCCTCGCAAAGACCCACGCCACTGGCTTCGTCGCACGACTGCAGGCCATGAACAGCACGTCATTGCTCGCAACAGAATCAACAATGCTCTCGCTACAGCCGCGCACCACCGCGCAACTTCATCCTCCCACCGTTGTGCTCACCGTCGCACGGTCTGCGCCACTCCACAGAGATCTGCACCGGCTGGAGCCGGCGCCACTGCGTGCGCAAGGAAGAAAGAAAAACAACTCACGAGTTGCTGGTGCCTGAACGACCACCGCGTGCAACCCTGAATTTTTTACAGAGATCTATCGCGCGCAGCGCACGGCCACTGCCTGCTACCGCCGACGGCCGGCCACCGCCGCGCACCGCCTTCGCACGGCTACTGCTATCACCAAAACACCATTGTATTGTCTTGTCGTTGCTGCTCTTGTTCTCTCTCTATTCGGTTACAGATTGAATAAAAAATAATACATACAAATAGATCTAGTCTATTACATGATTTTTTCTATCAATCTAATTGCAGATTTACTCGCGATTTAAAAACGAAACCAAAATCGAAGAGGGGCCACGAGAACAAAAACATCCACGACAAATTTTAAATCCATCCATGAACATACATATTTATTTAATCACAATTTATTCAGGATAGAACCTAAGAACTAGAACCTGGCTCTTATACCAATTGTAGGATAAGAGTCTACAATAGACAAAGCCAATTGCCATTTTAATTAACTTGCCTAGGATCGTTCTTAGGTTATCGAAAATAAATATAGATTAAATAAATCAGTTGAACCTAGGCATGCTTCTACAAACTTAATTGCAATAGATGGATTTTGGAATACCTCAACTCCTGCGGATTGAATACGGCGGTAGATCATTGATAGTGTTCCAACAGATCTGATCTTCTGATCGGTTCCCTTGCTCAATTCGGTAATCTGGTGAGGATACGGTACCGGATCTACAGCCGCCCACTCTCTCAATTCTCTTTAGTGTTTCTGATTTGAAACTTCAAAACATATGTGGGAAATGAGAGACTTATCTATTTATATAGATCTGGAGAATGGGCTATTAGGGTTTAATAAACCTTAATGGGCTCTGAGCGATATTGGGCCAGACCAGGGTTCAAAAGCAAATAATAAAGTGGGCCTCCTATTAATTAATACCATGTTCAACCCAGAACATATTAATTAATAAACATTAATTCAGGCCACCAGAGAATTAATGCTGACCTACCCCTTTATTACAACATTATTAGGAATAGGTTGCATTGATTTGGTTAATCCCCATATTTAACGTTTCAGATGTTCATTAATTAATTCAGCGTTTGACAATTAGCTGTAATTTATTAATCTCTTATTATTCCTGAGTAGTACCACTCAACCCTTATAGCTTATGCTTGAATCAATGATTCAGCCTACAGAACTTAGTATAACGAACCTCGTGAGCTTCCCAGGGAATGTAACCATCCTGAAACGGATATGGTTATCAAAATCCAGTTTGAGGAAACCCCACACAAATTGCCATCACCTAAGATGCAAATATATGAGTACATGTAAAACTCTCGACCATAGCAAGTCAAAGTGAAAGTCAACCCATGTGTGCTCCTCAGCTTTCAATAGACTTTAGATCAGACCAAGGTACCGAGATTTTTACTCATTCATATGTCAAATAGAATGGTTCATCTCACTATTAATCCTATCAATACATTGGGATGTACCGGTCACACAAAGCAGTCAAGATAAACCACTTATGGACTTGTGCGCCGCAGCCTTAATTGACAAAGCTTTAATTCTAACTGATCATGGGAAAGTTGATTATTGAGATTACATAGATTTTCCTATCAAGTCTAGTCTTACTTCTCAACTCCCGTAAACTCAGTATTGTTCCTAAACATTCCCCCTTAAAATATCAAGGGTATTGCTCGATTATTCAACAATTTTCATCTAGTAAATGGCTTCAATATCTTTCATCAGATCAGCACATAGAACATTCACGCATAATTTCATCAAGCAATCACGGGAATATTTCACACACATCACATCCACGCAGTTTGCTGATTACACTAAATGTGTAACTTCAGCTAATTCAATTAGATCAACGCTGGACAATGAGATGTTGTCTTCAACCTGGGTTGGTTTCCATTCAAAATATCATGCTCAGTAGTACATGAAACACATACCCAAAAAGAAAAAAAGTTTTCAAGATGTTACTTTTTAGTAGTTGAAAAGTCTGAATCAGTAGCATGTCTGACACTTGAGGAACCGCAAGTGGCACATTCTTGAGTGATTCCATCATCACCTTCATAAAGTTGTTTGTTGGTCCCATATCAGAGTACGTATGATGTGCAGCAGAAGTAATAAGACAATTATTTGCACTCTTAAATTGCATGCAGTTCAGTTTTGACTCACTCAGTTTTTATATAATAGTTTTGAAAATGACAGTTTTTAATAGCCAGCAGATTAGGTTCTCAATTTACAGATATGAGCAGTCAATAGTTATACACTTAAAGACTTTTTAGATAAGTGTTGAAGGTTTCAAAACACAAATGTAAACTGTAAAGTGCGTATGTAAGTAAACTGTAAATGATATGGGATATTTATAGTGGTTCGAAGCCTTAAGTCATACGTCCACTCTTCGGAACTTGATCCGGTAATTCACTAAGCAATGAAGATACAATCCTCACGATCTATAGCCAAATGCTATAGAAACCACCGTTCACAACAAAATGGATCACTCGCCCAGATAGTTGTTCTTCACTCCTTCAGTTCCTCAGAGCCTGGTACCTCCTCGAAGTCTCCTCAGAACTGGAAGTCTTCGGTGGGTGGATGGTTCAGTTCTTCCCAGAACGTAAGCTGGTTGGTAGTTGCCCGTGATATTCTTCTTTCCCTCAGAAAGGAAGGCTGTTGTGTTCTCACTTAGAAAGTAGGAACACCAAGAATGTAGACTAAGTCAGGAGACTTAATCCTCGTGCACACTAGGTCACACGGTGAATCTCAGAAGATTACTTAAGCAATAAATGACTCGTGTTCAATAAATGAACCACAGAAGTAATGTCGTTTGATTAAGAGCTTTCAATGTGTTTGAGTTTTTAGTTCGGCAGAGTAACGGCAAACTTTTAATGTGTTCGAAGTTGTGTGTTTGTCTCTGAATCTCCTGCTTTTTATAGTTGAAAATTTGAAAATAGCCGGTAGAGACATTTTGAAGTATATCCAATCAGAGTCCATCCTTCTCTGAAAATTAGAACCTGCTCCTCTGCCCTTTCTGAACTACTGTCGTCCTTTTTGCAGGGCAGTTTGTACTTGATGTGTCAGATGCCGAACAATGTTGTACGCCAGTCACAACTGAGTGTTTCCGTTGACTTCTATAATGTTCCTTTATGACTGATCGACATCTTTGTTCTTCATTCATTACTTTGACGTGAAGTTTTCCTGATCAGAAACTGTGAGCGCCTCTCAACAATTTCATATATGAAAACTGTATCCACAGTTTTTTCTTGATATAACAATCCTTGATAGTTGGAATACTGTTGGTTCAGTTTTTCGTATTTGTTACTCTGCTCATTTTTTCTCGTCAGGATGACTTCTATTTCAAAAATTGTTCCACAGTTTTTGACAGTTTTCTTCTCCTAGACTAGTACAACTCGATCATCCTATACAAAGAATACATGAGGTAATAACTCTAAGGCCTAGACTTTGGTACACAGTTTTGACACATTAAAACATCAATTTTAAAGGTGGGATTTCTACATCAACACCTAACAATTTCCCCCTTTTTGATGTTGTCAAAACCATACCTCTAAGTCTATCTAAGTCGGCAAGAAGATGCAATTGATCTGAGTTTACAGGTTTTGTCAATCTAACACTACTCAGAACTATTCTTCTTCTATACTCGACCTACTCTAATTGATCTTCCCCCTTAATGGGAGAGAACATTCTCGATTAAAATAAATCAAATTAGAGCGATAAGAAAACAAGGTGCTGATCACACTAGAACATGTGAATTCAGTCAATTAAGAATCTAGGTAAGAGACAATGGTTGTCTTCAAACTAACAGTTTTTCACTGTTAACTATCTATATGTTCGATTACAAGTACTTGAAAAGTTTAAAAACTGCGATAACAAAGCAAGACACACAAAAAAAATCAGATCAAAAGAACTACTCCTTTTGCTTGTCCTGATCCTTGTCCTTTGGCATTGAAGAAGTTGCGGCAGAAGTGGAAGATCCGGCTTGTACATAACGATTTGTAGTCATTTCCATGAAGATTTTCATCTCTTGCTCTCTAGAAGCCTTCAGTGCTTCTAGTTGCATTTTTATCTCTTCGTCCCGCAATTTTTGCTCTACTTATCGCCTCTTTGCCTCCTCTTCTCGCCTTTTTGCCTCCTCTTCTCGTTTCTCAATCAGTTTCAACTGCAGCTTCATTATTTCATATCTTCTCTCTTCCCCCTTTTTGAAAAATAAAAAATAATAAAGTAATGCTTATCCATTTCTTGTTGTAGAACTTCAAGGGGTAGATGAGGTGCTGCCACAGAGATAGGATCGGGAGATATTGTTCTTTCAAGTGTAGCCAGTGCTCGATAGTCTTCGCCAGTTTGACTCTGAGATGTAGCAGTAGAGGGCTCTAGTTGAGGGTGAGCTTTGCTGGTTGCTTCCTCTTCCTCTTTTTGTTTGGCTACTGTTGCTGCTGCAATTCTTTCCCATTTAGCAGCGACTTCTTGTTCCTTTCTAGATGCTTTATCAGCCGCTGCTTCTTCCTCTTTCCTTTTGAGTTCAGCTGCTGCTTCTTCTTCTTGCTTTCTCTTCAGTTCAGCAGCTGCTTTTCTTCTTGTTTTCTCTGCAGTTCAGCAGCTGCTTCTTCTTGTCTGATCCTTTCTTCCTCTTCTTTTCTTAGACGTTCTTCTTCTTCTTTTCTTATCTTCTGAGCTTTTGTGACAACAAATGGTTCGACATATTTGATGCGGATTAGTCGCTGAAAATGCTTTTGAAGAAATAACTTCGCTTCTCGTCGACGTACAAGATCAACAGCTTTCTCAGCAGTTTCTGCAAGAGTTATTGCTTGAGAATGTCTGATTGATTGAGTTAAGTTCTCTTCATCTTCTTTCCTGAGTCTTTCTTCTTCTTCTCTCCGTATCCTTTCATCCTCCTCTTTTTGTAATCTCTCAAGCTCCTTCGCTTTTTCTTCTTAAAGCTCTAGAAGATCCATTTGGATCTCATATGTCTTTGTATTGAGCCAAATTTGAAGATTTTGTACCTTCACAAGAGTAGCATGATTCTTATCAATTCTACGGAGAATGAATTCGAGATTTGTTTCATTTGTTGCTTGCGTGGCCGAGTCTGAAAGACACAATCTATTAGCAATAATTTCTTGCAATGGTTGTTGCTTGGCAGTTCATTTAACTGGCACCACAATAGTTTTCTGGACTTGTCTTGGTTGCGCAGCAGTAGATTTCTGAGGAGGTGGATCTTGATTGGTAACAGCTGTCATCGGCAGATCTTGGGTTACTCTATCCTGAATCGGCAATTCTGAAATTGTTCCCCCTGTCTCTAAGACCGTCTGGGTATTCTCCATTACTGTTTCAGGTGTGGCCTGGTGAGCTTTAATAGGTTAGCTTCCAGAAGATGTTGAAGGAGTAAAAGGTTGCCGTGGAGGAGAGTTCTTCTCTGGAGGAGTTGGACTTTGTAGGTCTACAATAGTCACTGTACCATCCTTTGGATTTCCTTCAGGAGGTTTAGTCTGCTCCCCCGTTCTACTCCTTTTTCGTTCTTCTTCTTAAATAGATGTAACCCATCCTAGAGACTTGTTCTCCTAATCACTTCGTCTGCCTAGGGAACCGACGGTTTTGCAATGACTTTCCACGTGGCGACTATTTTCAGAACTGAATCATCTTGAGCCTTGAACGAGATCTTCGGTAATGATAGCAAATATGTATCATCGCTTCCTTAGTGATGATGATTCTAATTGATACGTCGGTTGAGTATCCCGATTTTTATTCCCATATCTGATCAATTTCCCCAAATTGATTCAACATATATTGATTCAACAGTCTCTTTCCTTCTGATGAGAGCTGGGACTCAGCAATCTCCTGATTTATTCTGCTGCAATCAATATACTTCAATATTTAATCTTCTGAATTGCTGAGAGCTGGGACTCAGCAATCTATCTATACTTTGATATTTTCCTTCTGAAGAGCGTGAGCTGTGACACACTCTTATTCTGCATAATCTTCAGGAAATCCAATCAATTACGAAATTCCAAAAGTTAAGAAATCCAAGAACATAGTGAGAGCTGGGAATCATTCTTCCATAACCTCATCTAATTCGAATAAACCGAGCTTGAGACAGAGCTCCTTAAACCTGTTCTCTGCTAGAGGTTTGATGAATATGTCTGCTAGCTGATCCTCTGTCTTGATATAATCCACGGAGATATCCTTTTTTCTCAACATGATCTCGAATGAAGTGATGTCGGATACCGATGTGCTTTGTCGTGGAATGATGTACTGGATTCTTTGTGATGCACATCGCACTATTGTTATCGCAATATATAGGAACACAACCAGTATTGACTTCATAGTCCTGAAGTTGTTGCTTGATCCACAACACTTGTGTACAACAGCTTGCGGCAGCTACATATTCTGCTTCTGTTGTGGACGTTGCTACGGAATGTTGCTTCTTGCTCAACCAGCTTATCAACTTGTGATCGAGGAATTGGCATGTTCCACTCGTGCTCTTCCAATCAATTCATCAGCCTCCGAAATCTGAATCTGAATATCCTATGAGTGTGAGATCATCTTCTCTAGGATATCAAATTCCTAATGATTCTGTTCCTTTCAGATATCTGACAATCCTTGGTGCATATTCCATGTGCAATTTCTTCAGATTTGCTTGATATCTAGCACATACACCTACAATATACGATATGTCCGGTCTGTTGGATGTCAAGTATAGCAGAGAGCCAATTATTCCTCGATATGGTGTAGGGTCTACGAATTCGCCTTCTTCATCTATTAAAATTTGGTAGGCAATGCTCATTGGAATCCATAGTGTCTTCGTCTTCTCTAGACACAATTTGCTGATGAGATCCTTGGTATAATTCTTCTGATGAATGAATATCCCATCACTAGATTGCTGAACTTGCAGACCTAGAAAATATGACAACTTTGCCATCATACTCATCTGAAAGTTAGTTTGCATAAGTCGAGCAAACATCTCACAAAGATTTAGATTTCTTGATCCAAATATGATGTCATCCACATAGATTTAAACTAGCAAAATGTCTTCAACATCTTTGATCAAGAATAGTGTCCTTTCGATCTTCCCTTTCATGAATCCATTCTTCATCAGAAACTGTTATAGCGTCTCATACCAAGCTCTTGGGGCTTGTTTCAAACCGTAGAGAGCTTTTCATAGTCTGTACACCTTGTTTCTGCGCTCAAATCCTGGAGGTTGCTCCACGTAGACTTCCTCCTTTAATTCATCATTCAGGAATGCGCTCTTGATGTCCATCTGGAAGACAGTAAAACCATGATGGGCAGCATATGCTAGGAATAACCTGATTGCTTCCAGTCGAGCTACCGAAGCAAAAGTTTCATCGAAGTCTATTCCTTTGCACTGTGCATATCCTTTAGCCACTAATCTGGCTTTGTTGCGAACGATGAGTCCTTTTTTGTCTCACATATTCTTGAATACCCATTTGGTTCCTATTACTGATTGTTGTGTCGGTCGATCGACGAGATCCCATACGAGATTCCTTGTGAACTCTTATAGTTGTTCAACAAAGTTGTCTTCAATAATTCTCTCGCCATTCAGGGAACCTTCAGTTGTATTCTCATTCTGCTTGATGGCTTCATCTCCTTGAGTTCGCTATTGACATGTAAGCTCTTTGAGAGAATTTATGGTGGCCTCAATATTACTAGTTGCGTCACCGGCCTTCTTCACAGTCAGCTGATCAGTCAAGGTCTCCAGTAGAGATGATGATTCACTCATTAACCTAGTCAGATCAATCGATTTCGCGTCGGAAGTATTCGAGCTCGAAAGTCCATTGACATCATTGGTTTCATGAGTCTCATCTCTTTGACTTCTCATGGTCCTGCGCACTAAAGTAGCTTCATCAAAAATAACATTGCATGTTATTTCCAAAAGTTTGGTTGTCTTGTTAAGTATTCTATATCCTTTGTGATATGGATGTCCATATCCTAGGAACACTCCTTCGTCAGCTTTGGGAGAAAAAGTACTTAACTTTTACTTCGCATTGTTATGGATATAACATGGTGAACCAAAAACACAAAGATGAGCTAAGGAAGGCTTACGACCATGATATATTTCGAAGGGAGTCTTTGTGAAGCAAAGATTTATTCCGCTTTTATTCTGTATGTAGCAAGCATTCATAGCAGATTCTCCCCAATACCTTTGACTCAGATCTGTATCCGCAAGCATTGTTTGTACAACTTCTTTGAGAGTCCTGTTTCTTCATTCTGTCAAGACGTTCTGCTGAGGTGTTCTTCCAGTGGACCTTTCTTGCCCTATCCCAACATCGGCGCAGAATTCCATCAATGCTCCGTTACAGAGTTCTGTACCGTTGTCGGATCTTATCCTTTTCACCGTGAGCTCTTTGTCATTTTAAACTCTGAGTATCAGCTCCAGAAGGATAATCTTCACCTTTTCCTTGCTTTTGAGTAACCTCACCCATGTGTACCTAAGTCATCAATAACAACCAAGGTATATTGTTTGTTACCTACAGTGGGTGGAGTCACAGGGCCGAATAAATCCATGTGCAGCAGCTTGAGGATTCCGTCTGAGGTGGCCTTTTTCGGATTGGATTTGAAGGATGCTTTGACTTGTTTTCCTTATTGACAGTCTCTGCATATTCCTTCCTTCTTGAAGGTTTCTTGAGGTAAACCTGCAACAAAGTTATTCTTGGAAATATAATTGATAGTCTTAAAGTTTAGATGCGTTAGCCTTTTGTGCCATAACGAGTTTGTCTCTTCCTTGTTGAATACTATAAAGCATGTTGCTTGTTGACCACTTTCCCAGTCAGCAATGTAGAGTCCTCCTTTTCTGATTCCTCTAAGCTTTACTTTACCGGTGGTCCTATCAGCAACCTGTGTCAAAGAAAGAAACAATATATCCATTTTCACTTAGCTGGCTGATGCTCAGTAGATTGTGCTTGAGGCTATCAATGAGGGCAATGTTTATTATTCGCATTCTATTCTGCTCAATGCACCGTCTTCCGATTACTCTAGCTTTGGAGTTGTCACCAAAAGAGACTGAAGCTCCTCTGGACTTGTGAAGCTCTGTAAAGATCACTTCATCTCCTGCCATGTGACCTGAGCATCCACTATCTAGGATCCATTCTTTGAGTTTTCTTGAAGTTCTTATTCATGGATCTTATTCTTGCAAAAAGAGAAGTTATATTTTAAGTACCCGATCACTTATGGGTCCTGCAGGATTAGTTCTCCGGATTATTCCTTTGGGAATCCAGACTTTTGTGATTTTGACATTTCGCTTGTCATCACGTTTCACTACCCTCCGTTCCTATTGGTATAACAACTGAAATCTGTATAGGAATGTGTAGTGGTGTGTCGAGCCGTCACTATCTTTTGAAAATGATTTGTTTTAGACTCTGGCTACAAGTAGATGTTCCTTCTACTTGGTGTGTATGCTGGCTTTCTTGCAATCTCAGTAGATTGCCCAGCCTTGCTAGAATTTGTATGTACCTTCCTAGTAGATGGAACAGTCTGCTGGGCTAGATAATAAGAGTTTGGTGGTCTTTTCTCAGCAAACTTGTAATTAAGTCTTTGTTGAGCAGACTGTTGAGGGATGTTAGTCTGCCAGCATTTCTGCTGAGCAGTTGACTTAAAGTTTTCCCTCTTGTCTTTTCTAACAGTTTGCTAAATCTTCCCGGTTGATGGGACAAAAACAATTTTTTTTTTGTTTTACTTGATTCAGCATCGCAAGATATTTCTCTATCAAAACCTATTCCAGCAAAGTTCTTCTAACTGCGTTTGACACTTAGAATGTCATTCGAATCTCTCGTGCTTTTGAAAATTAACATTGACACACATTTTGCACGGCGTTAATGATTTTCAAAACCTCATTCTCCTATTTTAAAATGCTAAATTTCTCATTCAAGGAGAAGAATTATGTTTTCAATTTCGAAAGTTCCTCGTCTGCTGACCTAGATTTCTCAATCTCATTGGTGAAAATAGAAAGTTGAGATTTTAGGGAGGAATTTTCTTTTACCAAGATTTCCTTTAATGCATGAACTTTTGAAAACTCTTTCAGCAAATATTCTACAATTATCTCATCTGATTCTGAGCAATGTGAATCAGCAGTATCATGCATGTTATCAGAAGTAGAAGTAATAGACATAGTAGAGTATGTTACCTGGTTTCTTACGACAGCTAGAGATGATTCTTCTGTCTGCTCTTCATTGATATCTTCCATAAACACCATGAGAACATCCTCTTCATCTTCTGATGAGTAATTTTCATCGTCATAATCCAGGATGTCTTGTACTTCTGTCCTTATCAACAGTGCTTTGGTGACAACTTTTGATGCTCGCCTTTCGAATAGCTTCCTAAGTCTTTCCCTTTCTTCTGGATCTACTCGCAGACATTCAAACTTCAGATGATCCAGGGAATTACATCTGTAGCATGTTCTTTGCGCTTTCTTTACATTCCTGATGTCTGCTGGTTGACTTTGCTGGAAATCCTCCTTCTTCCCTTTGGCTTTCAGTAGCAGCTTCTGCAGCCTTTTCATTTGTTCTTCCAGTTCGCTGACAGAGCATTCTGCTTCCTTGAATTTGGATTTCCTCGTGGAAGGAATCTCCTTTGTTGAACTAGACTGAGCTGGTCGATCTGTCTTTCTTCACGAAGAATGTAGAATCCTCGACTGGTTCCTCAGTGATTACTCTAGTACGAACAACTTCGTGTTTGTTGCTTTGTGTGATATCCCATTCATGGGCCTTCAGTTGAGCAAAAACATCTTTGGTGCTGATTGGTGATAGATCGTTCTCCTTTAGATTGGTTACTTTGACAAACCAATCGTCCTTTGGTAGTCTTGAAAGAATCTTTGAATTCATGTCGGGGAGCTCGTAAGTTCTTCCCAATTTCTTTAACTCAGCTACAATGTTGTTGAATCTGTCCTCCATGTCCTTGAAGATTTCACCTGGAATCAATCAAAAAGATTCATACCTGTCTACCCGTTGTTGTAGCTTGTTTCTCTTCATCTGACTTGTTTCTTACTTAGAGTACCAAGAAAATCCCACATCTCTTTGGCATTTTCGTACTCTTACGCTTCTGCCACTAATGTAATTGACAGGGCACCTAATATTAAATCCATGGCTACGTAGTTTAGTTGATCACGTGCTCGTTCTTCTTGAGTCCATTCTTCAAATGACTTGTCTACCATTTTGTCTGGTCCTGCTAAGTCTTCTCCGACCCTTGCCTTTACCTTCTGGATTTAATCGGTCCTTCTAGATCACTTGTCTCATCTCAGAATGCATGTTCATTAGAGTGATCAACGACCTCTTTTTCAAAGTAAAAGTAGGATTTTAGAGAGAACTTTGCAAGCTTCGCATTGTGCGCCATCGCTTCAAACCTGAGCTAAACACCGAAACATAGATATGCAAGGAAAATCTGGATCTGGTCCTAAGCGACTCAGAAGCAGCTAGTCTGTAGAGACCAACCGCTCTGATACCACTTGTTGGTCCCCGATCAGAGTGTTTTGTATGCAGCGGAAGTATTAAATTAATCTTGCATGTAACTTGCTAAGGTATCGACTTAGCAAGCATTTATTAAATGTGTTTTAGCTCAAATATTCGTTAATCCAAATTCTAGTTTATACTACAACACTTGATGTGTCGAGTTTCAAATATGTATGCGAAGAATGTAAAAAATAAAGCAGTAAGGACACAAGGATTTTATAGTGGTTCGAAAAACTGTTCTATGTCCACTCTTCAGTCCTCCGACTGAAAATTCACTAGAAGAATGAGTACAAGGTCAGGTCTGATCTCTAACGTTGAGCAGCTCCTCCATCTGGTCAGCGTGCACCTTCAAGCACCTAGATCTCCAATCTTCAACAGGTGTCGCTCCGTAGAGCTAGGACAAACCTCCCTTCTCCTTGGACGTCGACTGCTGGGAGTTTCGTAGTTCATCCCGGAACCTATCCTTGTGTTGGCATTGACCGTAAGAATCCTGTTTGCACGACAATCGTGACTGCTAGATTCTTTCTAGAGTAGAAAGAATTCTAAAATAATCTTGGAAGCTTAACTTCGCAGGTCTCGAGCTTTTAGAGATGAAAGCTTGTAAAAAGCTTCAGTCAAGAACTTAGCTCGGATGTGTTCGCGTAATGTGGAGAATGTATTTGATTTCTTTTTGTTATCTCTGAGTGTAGAACTTCGCGAACCTATGAATCAAATAAGGATGACACCTATTTATAGGTGAGGATTCAAACGGTTGTTTGAATCCTATCCGTTAGACTCAAAGGCATTGCTAGCATATCTGTGTTCTTTCTTTTTCTGCAGTAGACAGAGACTCTTCAAGTCTCCTCGTCTCTGATTGGCATAGCGTTTATCTGTAGCCGTCTCTGTCAGAACGAATCCTTCGTAGGTCTGAACCCTCCTTTGTATATGATGATTATTCTATCTTCTAATTCGTCGGGTTTCCTTGTGATTTGTGATCCATCGGATCTACGACTTTGTATCTATTCTTGATTGCTGATTGTAGTTTACTGGCTTCTGGCACGCGGGTGGCATCTCAGTAGTTTGAGCTAAGACCTTCGGATTGTGCTGGAGTTATTCCTTCAGCATTCTTGTAATGTTCCTCCGCATTGCTGGCCCTTTCTTCTTTTCGCAAATTTCAGCAATTTGTGAAGTCTGCTGACTCCTTCTGCAACCTTGATTCTTCTTCTTTCTAATTCTATTATAAGTCGAGTATGAATTCCTGTACAGGACTTTTACAATTGACTCGATACTGAGTTGCTAGAACTTTGATGCACCAAAACATATCATCTTGATACTATGAATTAATTACAAACAGAGGGGTTTTTATAATATCTAATAATACTCCTAACACACACACACACACACACACACACACACACACACACACATATATATATATATAGAGAGAGAGAGAGAGGGAGAGTGTGGTGATCATATGAGAATAGTTTTTAGTATGAGAAATGAGAATAAATCTGAGCCCTCAATCTTTGCATATCAACGATCAAGATATAAAAATTTATATGTTCATTTTTTGTAGTATATTGTGCATTATTCTATTTTAAGGATAATTTTTTAAATTTTTTTGTCTATCCTCAACTTAAAATTCTAAATACTTTAAATGATCATAACTCACTCAATTTAAATTCGTTTTTCATGTATTATATATCAAACTAAACATAATTTAATTATCTTTGAAACAAAATCCTTATTGAAAAATTTACAGGACGAAAACCTCAACCAAAACAAATAGTTATTCTATACATAAATCTCGTAACAACATATTGATTTTTGTAAAATGCACAAAAATATACCTAAAATGCATGAAATTGTTCTTAAAATGCACAATATGATGCATAAAATTCATTATAACAATTTAAAGATAAAATTAACAAATATTAAGATAAAATAAGGTGAGAATATAATTTTTTATTTTATGCAATGCAGTAATATTAGAATGCATATTTGATAAATATATATATAGGGGAGTGATCATATGAGAACTCCCCTTACCATGTGAAAATAAGAACTAATCTCGGCCATCCAATTGGTGATCCAACGCTCAAGACTAAATAAATCTCGTCTGCATTATAGTGTAGTAAAACATGCATTAAAGGGTAATTTTGTAATATTTTTTCTCTCTCCTCTAAAATCATCCTAAATATTTAAATGATCATATCTCATTCCATTTAGATTATTTTTTAATGTATCATATATCAAATTAAAGGTAATTTAATTATCTTTGAAATGAAATCCCTATTGCATATGTTTCGATTCAAAAATCATCGTAAAAAATGAAAATTAGTGATTATATGCATAATTCTCGTAACAGTACACGAATTCTTATATAATGACTGGAGTTGCACAATATAATGCATGAAGCTGTATTATATAATGCAGAATATTATAGATAAAATGCAATATATTTTTTCCAGCGAGATCAACAAAAAAATTAAAATTCATTATCTTTGCATACTATAGAAAATATTATAGTTGTTATAAAAGTTGATCATACAATACTTGTTTTTAATTATGTATTTTTTTGTTATGTTATATAAATATATATTATTATATTATATAATGCATGTTTGTTAGGTATATAATGAATGTTTGCTTGGTATATAATGCATGTCGAAGTCAAAATAATGCGGTCCACGGAGTATCGGTATATCTTAAAAATGAAGTTCACATGATAGACATTCAAATATTCATTCTAACAATAATTTTAAATAGTTTGATGTACGAATAAAAATTTATATATGACAATAATCTTTGAGAAAATTAATGATAGATATGTTTCAATCTTAAAGATTAGAGAATTCTCCTTATTTATAATTTTCCATATTAATTAAGATATTTTCCATATCAATTTTGATATGAATATCTTATATTTAGTGCATATAGTTATATTTTTCTCTCTCTTAAAATTATAAATATCATAATTCTCTTAATTTAAAATTATTTTTTAATGTACCAAAATAATATGATTTTATTATTTTTTAACTAAATCTCTATTGCACATGTTTAGTGGGAGTAAACTATGTAACAAATGAAAATTATTAATCTTATGCACAAATCAAATAACTTATGTATTATAATGTAAGTAAAATAATTTTGCTCTAAAATAAAAGTAATTAATACACTATAGTTCCGATTAAAAAATCATCGTAAAAATAAAAATTAGTGATTATATGCATAATTCTAGTAACAGTACATGAATTCTTATATAATGAATACAATTGCACAATATAATGCATGAAGTTATAGTATATAATGCAGAATATGATAGATAAAATGCAACATATTTTTTCCAGCAAAATCATCATTCATCATTAAATTTGCACCTGTTATGCATTATAAAGTAATAACATATGCATTATAATGAAAGTACTATAATTTTTCTCTAAAATAAAAGTAATACCATATATAATGCATGAATTAATACCGTATAATGATAGTAATATTGTTATAAAATAAGAGTAATATCCTATTATAATGCATGAAGATGTTTGTTAGGTATATAATGAATGTTAGGTATATAATGCATGTTTCCTAGGTATATAATGCATGTTTGTAAGATATATAATGCATGTCGAGGTTGAATATGCAAACATAATCTTAAATAAGTACAAAATGACAAAATACCCTATAATGCAGGTTTTTTGAGATAAAATGCCCGAAAATTTTAGTAAAATCCTGAACGTTCATTTATCAAAATCAATGGCGAGGATTGGTTCTTATTTCTTATGTTAAGAGTGGTTCTCACTGGATCGCATCCCTATATATATATATATATATATATATATATATATATATATATATATATATGTAAAATAAACTTATTTTAAGATAAATTACATCAACATACATTTTATTAATGTAACATAGTGAGATTCAAATTATTTTGTTATTTATTTCACGACTCAGTAAAATTTCAAAATTTACACATTAACTTTTAATATAAACTTGAATTATTTTGATGATGCACAAATAAGATTATGATTCTTTTGAGTAGATATGGTAAGAATATTCAAATAAATTAAGGATATATATATATATATATTTCAATTTCAAAAATTATATAATCTTTATTATTTATAATAATATTTCCATATCTGATTAGTTATGGATATCTAGATTTTGATTCATACAATATTTCCTTATTAGAGAGATAATTTTTTTTTGTAATGAGATATGATGCACGTTTCCTTAGATAAAATGCATGATTGCTAAGATAAAATGCACAATATTGAAGATAAAATGTCGTAAGTAGAGATATAGAGCAGTTTATTTCGCAATGTAATGTTAATGCAAGATATTGCCCTTAAAATGAACAAAATCTTAGTTAAAATGCAGGTTTTAAAATTATCATTCATTATATTTAATTACTATATTGTCCTTTAATGCAGGATAATCGACCAAAACTGCACACAGAATTAAATACATATTGAGCGTTGAAATGACAAGATCAAAGACTGAGATTTATTCTCCTTATATATAGGTCTGATCATATGAGAATCGTTCTTAACGTAAGGACATGAGAACAAATAATGAAGTAATTTTAAGAAAAAATGAACAAAACTAAAGATAAAAGTGAACAATATTTTAGAAAAACTGAAATCTTAACAGTACAATGAAAGAAATAGAAGATAAAATGAAAGATAAAATGGAAATGAAGTATAATGAAGTATTTTGAGGTTAAAATGAAGTACTTTTGAATAAATGATTTTGATGTTAAAATGAAGTATAGAGAGGATATAATGTAGTATTCTCACATTTTCACGTTAAGACAATTCTCACCGAATTAAGCCCATATATATATAGGGAGCGGATCCGGTGAGAAAGGTCTTACTGTGAGAAAGATTCTTGATTGTGTTCACGAGGTTGCTTGATTGTATTCAGGCCGTTGCTTGATTGCAACGTTGCTTGGTTGTATTTTAATTGTTGCTTGATTATTTTGTTGCTTGATTGTGTTTTTATTTTTGCTTGTTTGAATATCAACCATTGATTATTATAGATCTAATGGATATGATTCATTCTTTTTTCTTAGAGGAGATTTTTTTTACATGATTTCTCCTCTTTCTCTCTTTATATATATATATATATATATATATATATATAGAGAGAGAGAGAGAGAGATTCACTCAAGTGCTAAAATTAAAGTTTGTGCTAAATAGGAATGAATCTCAGCCCTTGAATTGATAGCATCAATGGTTGAGATTAAAGCATAAAGATTAAAAAATTAAGCATAATTTCCGTTCGTGCTTAATTGCTTTATAAATCGAGCTTAATTCAATTAAGCATGATTTATAAAGCAAAAAAACATAAAATTTGGGAAAATGTTTTAATCTCAACCATTGAATTTTTTAGATGAATGGTGTGGATTCATTCCTATTTAGCACAAACTAATTTTTAGTATGTGAGTCACTCCCTATATATATATATATATATATATATATATATATATATATATATAGAGGAGGGATCATGTAAAAAAAAATCTTCATGTGAGAAAAAAGAATGAATCATGTCCATCAGATCTAAAAAAATCAATGGTTGATATTGAATCAAGCAACAACTAAAATGCAATCAAGCAACAACTAAAGCACAATCAAGCAACAACTAAAGCACAATCAAGCAACATTGCAATCAAGCAAAGACCTGAATACAATCAAGCAATGTCGTGAATGCAATCAAGCATCTTTCTCACTTTCTCACGTTAAGAGTTTTCTCACTGGATCCACTCCCTATATATATATATATATATTATTTTACTTGATTATAGAGTTATTTCATGTCTTATTAGATGAGTTATTTCATTATAAATATTTCATTACAAATCTTGGAGGACACACACTCAATATAATATTAAAATCAGGCCTTGCATTTTTTCGACATAACACTAAAAAAAATTTAACAACAACATTAAAAAGGCAACACTTTTAAATTGAAAAGACAACGGTTTTAAATCATTATCTTTTGTAGAATCAATAATAGGTGTAGTACTGTTATCTTTCAATGTATATTTACAACAACACCACCTACAAAAAAACTTGTGAATACCCAACAATAACACTTTTTAATCATTGTTATTTTATATTTTTCTTGTAGTGTAATATGATTATTCGATTACAAATCTACATAACAATAATAATGCTTTTAGTTTGAATCTTATTGGATCAACGCGCTAAGCATACTAAATTTTTTTAATGGAATTGTGTCGATTTAGGATTAGATACACATATCCATTAACAAATTAATGAGAGATACTTTATATTATTTTATTTCACTTATTTGAATTTTATTATATCTATTTATTATTATTTAATTATGTATTTTCGACAAATTAAATATTTTTATCATGTTAATGGTATCAAATCATTGTCAGATTTTTATTATTTTTCTTTTTATATTGTTTTTATTAGAAATTTATCATGTTCATCGGATTGAGTTTTTATCGAATCGATGTCATGTTAATCAAATCAAATTTTATATCGGATCGTTATCTTGTTCGTGTTATTATTGAGTGTAAACTAATTCTAGCTTAATGGATAAGATTCACATATGAATTCAGTCTTCCCTTAGTGAATACAATTTTGAACTTAATAGATCAATACAATACGAATCCAATACGCACAAGTCACTATCCCTAATTAAAATATAAAAAGAAATTTCAAACAATATATATGTCACAAGGAAATAGTGACATTGGGAATCAAGATTTTGATGATGCATTCTAGGTTTCTAAGCATCAAACAAGAAGGGGAAGGTCTTGGGTTAGGCAGGCCTAAACGATTTAGGCGGGTTTTATCCATTAACCCAAGCCCAAACCCAAACCCATATAATATATCCTAATTGGGATTAATAAACCCTATTTGGGATGGATCAATCCATTTGGGTAGGATAAAACCCGCCTAAACCGTTTAGGTCTGCCTAACGCAAGTTTTTGCCAACAAGAAAATATATTAGGGGTAGAGTCGGATTATTCCAAAAGGATGCATGATCACCAACTCCATTTCTTTTCCAGTTGGAAACCATCTAAAACACCATAAAGTGAGCCCCCACTCCCGTTAATGTCTTGTGCTCTTGAAGCATTTTTATAACCATGATTTCAATCTATCTTTTCAAACATTAAGCTTCGCAAAAATAATTAAATATCATCCAACATAACATGTGCCTAGACCCATACTATCATCAATCTTTTCCGTTTGGTGCGGCCAAAATTCAAAGTTTTGTCTCTAAACACACGTATCTGTAACGTGGAATTCAATCTAACACATATTTTGAGGGAAGAGAAAAATAAATCAATGAATAAATGAATACATCCATTAATAACAGGCATTATATGACATCGAAACTTTAGAGGAAATTATATCATATATACATGTATATTGAACAAAAGCTTATAGGGGTTATATTCGAGATTAACATGCCTTTTTGTTTGGAATTCTTAAGATATTAAATTTTACAATTGAAATATCTTTGAAGAGATTGGAATTCTTCTCTAACTAAGAATGTGGTTTACTTCATAGGATTCCTAAAGGGCTGGCAAGTTAGGTGCACCCACTAATTATTGAAAATTCAAAGATTTGGAGAGCGCCAACTTTTGCATTTCTTTCTCCATTCATGTTGGTGATTAACCTCAAAATTTTAATAATTAAATACTACCATAATCAATGCAAAACCGTATGATTTCTTAATTTTTTCTTTTTTATGATGGCCATTAAGTATTTCATTTCTAATATAGCATGAAAACAATCGTAGAAATTATGAATCGGTTAATAATCAATAAAGAGGTTAATAATTCGACGTGTAACCGCAATAGCAATTCTTACAGATGTCATCTAACTAAGCAGCCCAAAAATTTTAGAAATTCTGTGCAAATACATTTATGGTGCCTCTATCTTCAACATATATATAGGCAGCGGATCATATGAGAAAAAAAATTTCTGTGAGAAAAAATAATGAATCTAATCCATTAGATCTCAGTAAATCAATAGTTAATATACAATCAAGCAATAACTGTAACACAATCAAGCATCATATTAATCAGGCAACAAGTAAAACACAATCAAACAATTGCTCGATTGTGTTTTCGTTGTTGCTTGATTTCATATCAACCATTAATTTATTTAGATATAATGGATAAGATTCATTCTTTTTTCTTACAGGATGATTTTTTTTACATGATCTCTTCTCTCTCTCTCTCTCTCTATATATATATATATATATATATATATAAGGAGTGGATCCAGTGAGAAAATGAGAAAGATGCTTAATTGCATTCACGACATTGCTTAATTGTATTCAGGTCATTGCTTGATTATAATGTTGCTTAATTGTGCTTCAGTTGTTGCTTGATTATTTTGTTTCTTGATTGCGTTTTAATTGTTGCTTCATTAAATATCAACCATTGATTTTTTTAGATCTGATGGATATGATTCATTCGTTTTTCTCACAAGGGAATTTTTTTTTACATGATCCCTCAAAGAGGAGGGATCATGTGAGAAAAAAGAATTAATCCTATTAGATCTAAATAAATCAAGGGTTGATATGCAATCAAGCAACAATTAAAACACAATCAAGCAATTGCTTGATTGTGTTTTAGTTGTTGCTTGATTGTGTTTAATTTGTTGCTTGATTTTATATCAACCATTGATTTATTAAGATCTGATGGATATTATTCATTCTTTTTTCTCACAGGGGACTTTTTCTTATCTGATCTGCCCCCTATATATATATATATATATGGGGAGCGGATCCGGTGAGAAAGTAAGAAAGATGCTTGATTGTGTTCACGAGGTTGCTTGATTGTATTCAGGTCGTTGCTTGATTGCAACGTTGCTTGGTTGTGTTTTAATTGTTGCTTGATTGTGCTTTAGTTGTTGCTTGCTTAATGGTTTTTTTTAAACACAATCAAGCAACATTGTAATCAAGCAACGACCGAAACACAATCAAGCAACGTCATAAACACAATCAAGCATCTTTCTCACTTTCTCACGTTAAGAATTTTCACACTGAATCCGCTCCCTATATATATTTATATATATATATATATATATATATAGAGGTGTAATCATATCACAAGTCTCCCTTAGATGGGAGAAGAGAATGAATTTGGGCCTTTAGTTTTAAAATATGAATGGTCCAGATTTAATGCTGGACTTTATTTTATAACTTAATTTAATAGTTAATTAATTCCACGAGGGGTTTAATAGTAATTAATACATTAATATTTTATTCTTTCCATAACTACCTCCTAAAATCTCTCCCCGAATTGAGAATCCAAATCATCCTCAATATCTGTTTCAATATTTGGTTTGCATAGAGTTTCATTCGTTGACACTTGGAAATCTCAATCATATTTTCTCCAACATTGAGGCTCCTTGCATCACCACCTGCTGCATTTTCCTCATGTACGTCTTCGTCCCAGCATCTCTACGTCGTGGTTCCAGGCGGCGGCCCTCTTTCCCATTGAGGTTCCTTAGATCTTCGTCCCAGCATCTCTACCACTAAATTAAATTAATGCTGCCACCAATCCAAGATGTCATTGGCCATCTTTTGTCTAATGTTACGTAATTGTTGATTATAGAATGCCTCATTATTATTTATGATTTATTTTTTCTTAATATTTCGCATATAATCTGCTACCTTCTCTCATTCCGAAGTTTTCTTTTTCCTCTCGAAAGCAAAAAAAATAAAATGCTTACGAATATTAAGTATCTTATTTGGATCACAAGTTTATAAAATAAGAATTTTGAGGTGATGGTTTTGGGTCCTTTCCGTTTTCCTTTATCGATGGAATTTTAATTATTTTGTTATTTATTCTTGAAATTTATTTACATTATACAAGTCTGTAAATATGCATTATTTAGGCCTGTAAATTTGAAATATGTTTCATGGGATGATTGACATTTCGTAGAATTTTAATTATTTCGTAATTATTTATTCTTCATATTTAAGTTGCATCATATAAGCCTGTAGATATGCATTATTTAAGCATATAAGTTTACAGTATGTTCATTGGACGTTTGATATTGTTTCGAATTTTAATTATTTCGTAGTTGGTTACTTTTCAGATTTTAGTTGCATTATACAATACTGTAAATATTCATTATTTAGATTTGGATATATGCATTATATAAGGTTGTTTAGTTGCAGTATGTTTCACGGTCTTATTGTGATTTTTCATAACATAAATATTTATATTTCTTAAATGAGTAGCATTATTTAAGCGTACAAATTTGCATTATGAGTTGTATTATGATGCATTAACAGTAAGATGTGCTTTTTTTTAATTGTTACAGTTATCCATACTCCTGCTTGAGAAGACTCTTTCAGACCTTTTAAAGGTCAAACTTTCACAACGTTTGATGAAGGTGTTGAATTCTACAGACAATATGCAAAGAATAAAATATGGATGAGGAAGGATATAATGAGTTGACTGAATTTTTTAGAACATAGTTGTTTATTTTTTTGATGTAAAGTTGTATTATATAAGTATTAAATAAGCATTATTAACGCATGTAAATGTGCAATATCTTTCATGGAATTATTGAGATTTTTGGAATATATTTGTTTATTTTTATGATTTAAGTTGCATTATATAAGCCTGTAAATATGCATTATGTATATCTGTACAGTTGCAGTATGTTTTTTGGAATGATTGAGGTTTTTATAATATAATTACTTTAAATATTACGGAAAACGCAATATTTATATTCTATATAATGCAATTCCATAGAAAAGATAATGCAATTGTACTTTTTGCTATATTGATTTTTATAAAACTCAAAATTCCTAAAAATGGGATGGTGGTACATAAAATTAAAAACTTTCCTATGTTTCTAAATATAATGGGTGTGTAAAAAGAATAAAAAAGTTATTTAAGGAAAAATTTCATTAAAATCCGAAATCCCTAAAAAGTAGGGATTATGGAGCATAAAATTAAGGATTTTCCTATTTTTCTAGATATAAGGAGTGTGAAAAATAATTTTAAAAATTTAATTTAGGAAAATTTTAATCAAAATTTGAAATTCCTAAAATGTAGGATAGTGGAGCATGAAATTAGGGATTTTCCTATTTTGTAGATATGATAGTGGGGAAAATTTACTAAAATATCCCGTAAATGCATCTTTTAGAGGTAGATAGTGCGACTTTTTAATTTTGGTCTAATATTAAATCATTACCGTCCAACACATAAAATAGGTGGTTCAGATTCGTTCTCTTCTCCCATCTAAAGGGTCACTTGTGACTTTAATGCACCCCTATATATATATATGTATATATATATATATATATATATATATATATGGATTGATCTGATGAGAATAGCCCTTATCGTGAAAAATGAGAATAAATATAGTCCATATATTTGACAACATCAACAATTCAGATTACATAAAAGTTTCAAAAAAAAATGCAGCATTTTATCCTCATTTTACTTCATTAAAAGACAACATAGTCATTACGAACAATGAACGAACTTCAGTTGTGTTCATTTTATCTACTATATACTTCATGTTATCTCCAATATACTTCATTAATTTCAAAAACAACATTTGTTATTTGAAGTTATACTTCATCTAACGGTCATTGTATTGCTCGTATGATTCATTATATCTACTGAGATATTCATTTTAGATATTATATTATGCATTGTGATGTGAGATTCTTTTTTTAATCTTCACATAGGTTTTGCACACATTTGAACAGACACTTGATCAACGAACACTAACTCAATCAACTCACATAGAAATTGATATCCACCATAAAAAAACGATTGCGCACGTCTCCATTTCCCACAGATGACGCCACTTGTTGTGTGTGATCAAACAATCACCTTAGTGCGCAATCAACAATAAGACAAAAAACTGACTTAACCCAAAACAGAAATTGAAAACGAGAAGCAGAATCAGAACACAAAAATTAACGTGGTTCTCTGATAAAACAACTACATCCAGGGGGTGAATCACTGTAACGCCCCCAACTGACCTTCCCAATTTGGGGCCACGTTACATTGATGTTTCAGGTTTTATCAAACACATTTCTCGAAATTAACAAGCGGAAGACTTAATTTTAAATAGAAGGATATACAAACATTTGAAATTCAAACTTCGAGTCAGAGTATCAAAACAAAATTTAAGTTATTTAAACATTCAAAAAGGGGGAAGGGGTAATTCAGAGAGCGGTGCAGCAGTGTGTGTAGCGTGATGGTGACATGTATATGAAGATACATGTCACAGGATCTTTTATCTTTTCAAATTGCATCAGTTCACCAGCTTACAGCCCGCAACTCCCATCCATGCTGCTTAACCTGCACGTTTTAGAAATAACGCGAGGGGCTGAGTACTTACGTACCCAATGAGAAACATGCCCGAAAACATACATTTATATTGGAAACATGCTATGCACTCACACAGCTATACACGGGGTTTTGTTGAAAGGAACCGTGCAAGCCAAAACATTTTATTTTCACGCAAGTGCTATTTACAAGTTATTATATCTGTTTCAGTGTTGTAACTGGAAGTTGGCCGACTTCC
>JAPKLW010000922.1:100599-125389 GCA_026898455.1 Plectranthus barbatus | reverse complement strand
CATCCAAATAATTTGGACAAGATCGAATTTATACACGGGGTATTACAATCACGATCAAGGTTTCACTACTTTAGACGGATTACAATTACAAACCCAGAACACTCAAGCACGTAGCTCTCACTCATAGAAAAGATGAACTCTCTTTTCTGATCTCTCAACACTCGTGTATCACTCACACTTGTGTATCTCTCACAGAATTTTTTATACTCTCGAAATCTGATCTATCTTAAAAAAAAACCCTCTCAATTCTGCTCTCTCTTTTATTCTTCCACCTCGCGAAGGACTTGAGGATCACGTATTTATACACACTCCTCTAACAACCTACTAACCGCTTGGGGCATTCACCAGCAGCCACGTGGAGATTCTTCTGACACAGAGCAGACACCTCTGAAACCATGTGCTTAGCAGTTTCTCTGAAGTCAGCTTCCTCGACAAGGAACTGGCGGAAGCTCAGTTTCACCGAAAAACAAAAAACTGGCGAAAGCCTAATTTCTCCAAAATAGTTTCTTCGAAGATAGTTTCTCCGGAAGAATTTTTTTCCGAAGCTCAGTTTGGTTCAGTCAACACCACAGAAGTGTCTTGGAGTCACAGTCAAGATCTGCGTCAACTTCTCTGCTATGAGCTTCTTAGAAAGCTCTGTAGCAATCGCCTCGTCCGAAGAGATTGATGCAAAATCCTTCCAATTCAAAATTTTCTCTTTTACAACTTTGGACACTCGAATCTGTTTGTTTGTAAGACGGTAAGAGTCGACATCGTCTCTCATGATTTGGGCTAGATCCGTGTATAGAGTCTCCTATGTGACTGTAAATTGCTCTGGTGTTTCTGAGGTACTGTTGCCTTCTATTTGATTCTTCCTTCTCGGCATGATTACAGATGTGATGCGAGTGATTTAGAAGGCTTGGGATTGAAGACTTGAGATTCTGAAGAGATTGTGTAGCAGAGAGTAGAGAGTTCGAGTAAGAGTGTCGAAGACAAAAACACAAAGGGTTAAAGAGGTTTTTGGCGATCAATAATCAAACAAAATCCTCGGCTGAGATTACAAACCCCTTTTCTGCGTTGGACGGCTGAGAAAGACGCTGACGTAGGCGGCTTATCACATCTGTGGCACGCCATTCAGGAGCGCGTGGGAAGGTCGACGTGTCTCCGTGTAATATGATGTTGAGCTGTCCTCATTTAATCCGACTTGTAGCCGAAGACTTTGTCAAATTCAAAAATTTGCGCCTTTGACTAAGGCAGTTTTCTCTATCCCATATCTCCATAAAATTGCTTGAGATAGTTCAAAACTATCCCTATCGAAAAACTGAGCAACTGTGTCACCCTTAGTTGCCAGTTACAAACTGTCTTTTCCTTCGATAGTTCAAAAATGAGACCTTGACAGTTTCTTTGCGTAGTTTCGTAAGCACTCAGTTCCTGAACTCCATCTATAGACTTTAATGTGAGGTCTGGGAAACCGTACATCCACGGTTTGACTAATTATTGACTCTACACTCTTAGCCTTCTGACTTCTTTGAGCACATGTTTATCCAGGAATGGTTCGACCTAGTAGTTGGCATTGATTGTTGACTCATCGCCTTCTGACTCTGAACTGTGAAAAGTCGTGTCCTTCATTAAATTGACTTGGTACCCTTTCGATCGATGCATAGAAAAAAATTGCCTATAAATACCCCTTTTGTGAACATATAAGAATGCACAGAACCCATCATCTTCTAGATAAAGATAGCTTAAATCCACTTATCCAAAAGTCATGACTTCTCCAACTAACATCACCATTGAGCGGAACAAAATCCTGAACCTATATGGCTTGATGGTTCAGTATTGGGAAAATCAACGGGTCCTTGACGCGGTGATGGGGGGGTCTGAGAACAAATGGCTTTGAGTCGTTTGTGACCAGGAAGCCTTTTTCCTATCATGGAGATGTGCTGAGGGTGTTTGCCAATGGTTTCTATGTTACCGAGGATAATGAAATACATGGCAACATCAACGGCCATGAACTCTGTTGGATTGCGGAATACTTTTCCATCAGCTTTAGACTTCCTCATGGTGGCACGCCAGCCATGGACTATCTCAAGGAGGATATGGCGCCAGAATGGTCTTCTTGGCAGAGGTGGAGAGATGCGAACACTGGTTTCCATCCGATGGCCCCGTTGAGGTTCCTCATGCCTCAATATCGCCTGACTTTCGATATCATCAATCAGATGGTCGTCAGTAACTCACTATTGGACACAGACTTCTCACAGCCGGTTTGGAAGGCTATGATGGCCTTCGTAGATGAAGAGGAGGTCGACTGGGCTTCCTTTGTCTTTGACCAAGTGAGATACGCCTTTGAGAATCTGCCAACTATTCTCGTTCCTTACGGGATGCAACTGAGCTCGTTCCTAGAGCAGCAGATTCTAACTTCTGTCCGAGGTTGGTCCAACATTAAAGACTTTGACTTCTTTCCACCGAGGTGTCGTCTTCCTGCTAAAAAAATTTGAACTCTTTTATTAATTTCTCTGTAATTTCCTTTTTCTTTTTTTGTTGTCTGGATGTTGTATCACCCTCCCTCTATCAATGAATCATTTTTTTATTGCTGAGCAACCTGTTCTACAATTAAGCACAGCGGACATAATTAACATGCCAAATAGTTTTACACTGCTCAATTTAACAGAATTGCTCCGATCATTTCTCATCTCTTTCCTTCAAGATTTCATCAAACTCTAGAAGACCTAGTTTGATGCACAGCTCTTAGAAACGAGCCTCATGTAGCAGTTTAGTGAAAATATCCGCTAACTGGTCCTTCGTCCGTATATATTCCACCAAGATATCTTCTATCTCAACATAATCTCGAATGAAATAAATATTAATATGTTTCATCCTGGAGTGTAGAACTGGATTCTTCGAAATACAAACTGCATTGTTGTTGTCGCAATAAATAGGTACACATCCAGTTTCTATCCCATAATCCTTAAACTGCTGCTTTATCCAAAGCACTTGAGCACAACAGCTGGCAGCTGCTACATATTCAGCCTCAGTGGTTGACGCCGAATGTTGCTTCTTGCTGAACCAACTTATCAGTTTGTGACATAAAAACTGACAGGTTCCACTTGTGCTTTTTCGATCAATTCTGCAGCCTCAAAAATATGAATCCAAGAATTCATTCAGCATGATTTCATCAATTTTGGGATACTAAATACCTAAAGACTCAATCTTCTTCAGATATCTCACGATCCTCTTAGTTGCTTCCATGTGGGACTTCTTAAGATTCGCCTGGAATCTTGCGCACACTCTCACAACATCGGATATATCGGGTCTGCTGGCAGTTAGATACAGTAGGTGAAGAGATTCGTGAACTGAATCACGAAGTCCGTTTGCCAAGGATCGTTAATTGGAATATCAAAATAAATTGCTATGCCTATGATTAATCGTAGCATGCTCCTATTGAATATGCATAAAGGAGGTTTATGCGGAATACCTGGATTGCAAAACCCTGAAGAACGAGTGCGCGAAGATTCCTCTTGATCTTTCCCACGCACAAAGATTTAATTCCTAACAGATTGAGGAAATAAATCTTATGAAAATAAGTTAATTATTTTTGAAAAACAAGGAGAGAGAGAAGAGAGAAAATCCTCCTGATCTGATCTTCTGATCTGTATCCCAACTCAATCTGAATATCTGGTGAAGATTCCCTTCAGATTCCTTGCCCGGTTGAGAAGCAGAATTTCCTCCTCATTTCTAAGATCTAGTCGATCACCACAGTTACCAAAACCTGGTTTGCTGTGTGCAACTTATGATCTTGTGGTGTGTTGAGATCTGAGGAACTGAGGCCTATTTATAGGAAAATACTGGACTTCTATTGGGCTTGAGTTTCATGGGCCAGACCAGGGACCAGAATGCAAATAGTAAATGAGGCGTATCAATTAATTAATTCCCATATTCAACCCAAAATATAATTAATTAATTAATATTGATTCATTCCACCAGAGAATTAATACTGTCCTACCTATTTGCTACCACGTTTTGAGGTACGGGTTGCATGGGCTCGGTATATCCCCACATTTAAGGTTACAGACATTTGTTAATTTAAGCTCTGACAAGCTATTTAATTAATTAACATCTTATATTCCTGAATCAATCCACTCAAACCTTTTCACTTATGCTTGAACTTAATCAGCCTGCAGGACTTTAGCATACCGAACCTTTGAGCTGTTCAGGAAATGTCACCATCCTATACTGGATGTGGTTACCTAGTCATACACAAACTGCTGTTACCCAAGATACAGATATACAAGCTCAACTAGAGCCTTTCACTGCAACTCAAAGTAATACACAATCTGCATATACTTCTGTACCTTCATATAGGCTTAGGATCTCATCAAGCCATAGAGATCTAGATTCTTTTAATGTCAGATAAAAGAATCGATCTCGACTTAGGTCCTGATAAGATGCTTATTACTGCATATGCTGCAGCATACACCGACAGTTTATCCTGGAATTGTCTCAGCTGTGATAACCATTTATATCTCGCTAGGTCAAACGATCCATACGATCTTCCGTGATCTTCTACACAACGTATGATCTCCCTATCGACGAGATAAGAGGATAATTGCGTTTGCGACACATGTTTGTTAATTCAGACAGGAGATGAACATACAACATTTATGATTCCTAGTATATTAACCAATCGACCTTGTACATAATATACCAATCATAATGCTCGGTATATAAATCCATCAATCTCCCACTTATACTCAAAGCATTATACAGATGCTTTCCAGAGTATAATGCGTCTAAACTAATCTAGCTATTACATCAAACATTCTACGTGGATAGCTTTGCCCTCAGCCCAAGGTTACGTACATGCATCTCGTAGACCTTCTGAGACAGAGCCTTTGTGAATGGATCCGCTAGATTATTTCTTGTGTCAATATTCTCTACCAACACATCACCCCTTGCTACAATTTCTCGTATAATATGGTACTTCCTTTCAATGTGTTTTGGTGCTCTGTTAGTTCGTGGTTCCTTTGAATTAACCACAGCTCCCGAATTTTCACAATATATCGTGATGGACTTGGGCAGCTTAGGAATCACGTCCAACTCCAAAAGGAATTTTTGAAACCATACTGTTTCTTTCGAAGCTTCAGAAGCTGCCACATATTCTGCTTCCATGGTGGAGTCCGCAATGCATATCTGCTTTGCACTCCTCCATGATATGGCCCCACCTCCCAATGTAAACACATAGCCAGAGGAGGACTTCTTTTCGTCTCGGTCTGCCTGAAAATCTGAATCAGTATAACCCACAGGGCACAACTCCTCACACTGATAGATGAGACAATAGTCTCTAGTCCTTTTCAGGTATCTGAGTTTGTGCTTTACCGCGGTCCAATGCACCTATCCAGGGTTAGACTGGTATCTCGCTACCATGTCTGCAGCAATGTAGATATCTGGCCTCGTACATAGCATTGCATACATGAGGCTCCCCACGGCCGATGCATACGGCACGTTCCACATTTCATCTTTCTCCCTTTGTGTCATCGGACAGTGATCCTTAGAAAGATATATGCCATGTCTGAAGGGTAACAGACCTTTCTTGGCAGTTTGCATGCTGAAACAGGCAATCACAGTATCCACATATGATCCTTGAGACAAGGTCAGCATCCTCTTATTGCGCTCCCACAATACTTTTACCCCTAGGATGTATCTTGACTCCCTAAGGTCCTTCATATGAAACTGTAGGGTTTTCCCGTGAACCGAATCACCAAAACTAATTTGAACCGGATCGATTTATGGGTATTGTGCACAATTAAATTTAAAATAAACCCTAGCATTCTCCTATGAATTTAATACTCAGATTTGTGGATTGAGGGATTACCATAATTCCGTCAAGTCTGATCCGATCTTTTGCGTTTGAATTTTCAACTTCAATTCAACCACGCAATTCGATTTTATCTGCGGAATCAGAAATTAGAAATCTAATTTCTTAAAATAAAATTGAAAATAAAAAGAAAAGAAATAAGATTTTTGTTCTCCAGATCAGGTCTTCAGATCTGTATCGCAATGTTGTTCAGATCTACTGCTGGTGAGGACTACGTAGATCTGTGGTTTGTGCAGGACCAGAATTGAAATTCTCCTCCCTTCCAGTTAAAATCGGTGCCCCTCTCTCTCTCTCTCTCCTAGGTTTAGTGTGTTTCATCTGTGTTACAACTTATGAGAGAGAGCTGTCTATTTATAGACCTAGGGTTGCAAACCCTAATGGGCTCCTGGGCTCAATTCAGCATATTTATTTGGGCCAGACCTGGGACCTAATGCAAATAATAAAGTGGGCCTATAAATTAATTAATTCCCATTTCTACAACCCAGGACACAATTAATTAATTAATATTAATTCTTTTTCACCACAGAATTAATACTGACCTACCCCTTTATTACCACGTTATGAGAACGGGCTGCATTAATTGAGAATCCCCATATTTAAGGTTATCGGACATCCATTAATTAATCGGTATAACCCACAGGGCACAAATCCTCACTTTGATAAACTAGGCAGTAATTCCTAGTTCTCTTCAAATACTTGAGGATGTACTTTACAACAGTCCAGTGCGCCTGTCCAGGGTTAGACTGATATCTTGCTACCATGCCAACGACATAACAGATATCTTGCCTGGTACACAACATCGCATACGGTACAAGACTCATCTCATCTTTCTCCCGCTGTGTCCGAGGACACTGCCCACTAGAAAGATGAACGCCATGTCTGAAAGGTAACAAACCTTTCTTGGTGAGTTGCATGCTGAACCGGGCTATCACAGTATCCACATAGGATGCCTGGGATAAGTTCAACATTCTTCTCTTACGATCTCGTAAGACCTTAATCCCAAGAATGTAGCCAGCTTCTCTTAGATCCTTCATTTGGAACTGTTCGGATAACCAAGCCTTGATTTCCGACATCACTCCCTCGTTGTTTCCAAATAGGAGTATGTCATCAAAGTAAAGTGCAAGGAAGACCACTCTCCCACTGACACAAAGTCGGTAAACACAACTTTTGTTTTCCAACTGTGCAAATCTATAGGATTTAACCACATCGTTGAAACGTAAGTTCCACGACCTTGAAGCTTGCTTAAGTCCATACAAGGACTTCTTAAGCTTCCAAACAAGATGTTCTTTGCCCTTGCTTATGTAACCCTTGGGTTGCTGCATATAGTTGTCCCTACCTTCTTCAAGGTAACCGTTTAGAAAAGCGGTTTTGACATCCATCTGCCAGATCTCGAGGTCCATATGCGCAGCTATGGCAAGGAGTATCCGGATGGATTTGAGCATGGCTACGGGTGAAAAGGTTTTGTCATAGTCAATGCTCTCTTTCTGACTATAACCCTTTCCCACCAGCCTGGCTTTAAAAGCCGTGATCTTTCCATCCGCCCCTTTCTTTCTCTTGTATACCCATTTGCACCCTATGTCCCTAAAGCTATTCGGCAAATCAGTTTTCTGGTATACATCCATAGCAGTTGTGGATTCAATTTCAGAATCCATGGCGACACGCCATTTGGCAACATCCTTGTCCAGCACTGCCTCTTCGTAAGTCAGTGGGTCAGAGTCCTCATGTCCGTCTTCCGGGCTCAAGTCCGAAGACTCACCCACGAACATGTATCTTTCGAGCTGGAAAATAACTCTCCCACTATGATGAGGCATGGGTGTCGTGTCAGTAGTAGGTGTAGTAACTTGTGGTCCTGCACCTTGCACTGAAGAACGTGTCTGTGGTGCTGTGCCTCTCACAGGTGCACCCACATCTACATGTTCCCCTTCCCTTGGAATTGCATTCTCTTTCTCAATTTCTTGAAGAACGACATCACTCCTTGACTTGTGATTACTCACATACTCATCCTCCAAGAATCTAGCATTGGTGCTAACAACGACTCTTCGACTCTCAGGACAGTAAAAGTAACCACCTTTCATTCGCCTGGGATACCCTATGAACAACATTACTTTTGACCTGCTTTCTAACTTATCAGGTTCCTTCGACAGTATGTGTGCCGGACAGCCCCATTCTCTAAACTTGCACAAACTAGGTTTGCGACCAAGGAAGAGCTCAGAAGGCGTCTTAGGAACTTATTTAGAAGGCACCACATTAAGCACGCAAGCTGCTGTCTCCAATGCGTAGCCCCAAAATGAAATTGGTAAGTTTGCATAACTCATCATTGATCTTACCATCTCTAGAAGAGTCCTATTTCTTCTTTCAGCTACACCGTTTTGCTGGGGAGTACCCGGCGCAGTCCATTGGGATGTAATCCCATTTTCTGACAAATACTTCAGGAAATCGCTACCGAGGTATTCGCCACCGCGGTCAGATCACAGCGACTTGATAGATTTCCCGGCCTTCTTTTCTACTTCAGCCTTGAACTCTTTGAATTTCTCAAAGCATTCAGACTTGTAGCGAAGCAGGTAAACGTATCCGTACCTTGAGTAATCGTCAATGAAAGTGACGAAGTACTCGTACCCTCCACGAGCCTGCGTGGACATCGGTCCATATAAGTTAGAATGGATCAATTCCAACACTTCCTCTGCTCGAGACTGACTAGCCTTGAAAGGCCTAGTTGACATCTGCCCTCGATGCAGGATTCGCAGACTTGATAAGGTACAGCCCGGACTAAGTCCAATGTACCGTCATCTGCAAGTCTCTGAATCCACTTTGCTGATGTGACCCAGTCTCAAGTGCCAGAGATATGTAAGATCCTCATCAGAAGAAGTGAGTTTTCTCTTTCTAGGATTATCAATTACGGATGAATTAAATGCAATATAAAGGACATGTTTTGATCGAAGTAACATAAAGATTGTAAATCAACATCCCATAACGGATAACATTGTTACTACCAATGATAAAATCATAAATAACAAATATCCATAAAAGTTGATAAAATTTGTCCTGCCGATAAATCACGGCCCACAAATAAACTCTCAAATGTACTTAATTCATCAAAACATAAAGAAAAGAAAACTCCATGAAGCTCCGTCATAAAACGTTGCCTTCATCCAGTTTGGTATCTTCTTGCCATCACTCACCAGCCTTGTCGGCACGGTCCCCTGCAAAGTACAACAACATGATCAACAAGTCAGTGCTTACAGCTCTAGAAGAGCAACAACGGACTCTAATCATGCTTACAGTTATACATGCAAATGGCATACATTGTCTAGCTTTGTTGGCTTGACAATCTTTCCTCCAAAGTCCTTTCTTACCACACCTAAAGCACCTGTCCTTGTCAGTCGCCACCTTAGGCTTTTTCCCAGCCCCACCATCCTTCACAGGTGTCTTCATGGCCCACTTCTTAATCCCCTTTTTCCGCTTCATACTTTTCGGTACTGCAGAGAGATTACCAGAAGTAGCCAAGGCAACCTTCTGAGGGTTCATGACTGATTCTGCTGCCATCAAGTCATTGAGCAACTCGTTAAGAGTATACTCTTTCTTGTTCATGACAACATTCAGCCTAAAACTCTCAAAGGACTTAGGTAGAGAGTTCAGTATGATATCGACCTTAGGCTCAATGTCGATACCTCCACCATGCACAGCTAGTTCATCCATGAGGCGAGTCATGGTAACTACGTGCTCTCTCACTGAGGTGCCATCAGTCATTTTCTTACTCACGATTTCTCTCATGAGATTGAACCTGACAGCTCTATCTGTTTCCCCATAGGTTGCTTCCAGACTCGTCATGATGTCATAGGCGTCCCTATGGTGCTGATGTTGCTGCTGTAAGACTTTCAACATAGTGGTCATCATGTAGCACTTGACTACATTGTTCGATTTCTCCCACTTGTATAAAAGTCTATATCCATTTGACTGGATTCAGCAGTTGGCACTTCGGGACGAAGTACTTGCAGAACGAACATATGTTCTTCTGCAATAAGGAGGTACTCGAGATTGTGCTTCCATTCTAGGAAATTCAGACCAGTTAGAGTGTTTTGTGCGAGAATATTGATGACATTAGACATAGACATATCTGAAACAATAAAAAATCTTAAATAAGAACATACATGTAGAACTTCGAAAACAAATGCATTGAAAACCTTTTAATAAATCAAATACAAATGTTTTCCACTAATTGTCCAAGAGTTCCCACCGCAAGCTACACTCATAGACGTTTACGATGTCACCCTCAACCAGAACTGCGGGTTTTAAGCCCCAATCCATTTATTTTCACTACCATGTCAGGAAGCTTTTGACACTAGAAATTAATAATTAGTGAAAACCTTAGACCAAGCCATCTCTCAAGAACAAGGATGCAATTCTTGCATTATATTCTAAGATGCTTCTAAGCAATTAACCACAAATTTAACTCTGGCCAAAAGTGACAGTTTAGCATGGCACGTAACCATAACGCACAACCCTTAAAGCTTTTGTTATCTATAATTTAAATCAATCCTAGAATACTTGTGAAAGAGATTTACGCAAGCTACACTCGTAGACGTTTACGCAAAGCCCTCCCACTATGATTTAAATTTTTTGTCTAAAAATCCCAACAACCGTACCCATGCACCTCTAGGAACTAGCAAGCTACACTCGTAGACGTTTACTAGAACGAGAGATACACTTACAGCCTAGGACCGCTTTGTGGATGTCTATTGATTTTAATTAAAAAATCTGCTTAGTATTTTTCTTTTAAAAGGTTTCTTATATGCGCACATATAATTTCTTTGTTATTATATTTTCCAAATTTTAGAATGTAATTAAACAAGCCCAAAAATTCCAAAAATATAATCCAACAAAAGAAATTAATCACATAAGCATGCTTGGAAAGCTGTAAATAATAAAAGCGATAAATCATGCTTTTCCTATTATCTACACATGCATAATTGCGCAAATAATAAATCACATATCATACGAGGACAATTAAGGCAAACAAAAATTCCTCGTGGCCCCACAAAATAGGAAAAAACAAATCCTATCTATCACAATTTGAGATTTGAATCTATTTTGGATAAATCCAAATCTTCTCAAATCTTCTAGGGCCTCCAAATCTTGATTCACCAAATCTTTTGGGATTTAGGCCTTTGTGATCTGATGATTTGCCCTAACCCTAATGCAAACCCTAGGGTTTACTCGGGATTGCACAAACCACCAAAACACGACCCATCGCGACGGGACAACATCAGCCGACGACGACCACCACCGCCGGCGGCTGACCGCCACCGCCGCCGTCGGACTGCCGCCGCCCTGCGCCGTGCGCACGCGCGCTGCTCGCCCGGCACGGCCGCGCGCCTGCCGCGCCATCGTTGTCGCCCGCCGTGTCCTCCGCCTGCTCTTCGTCGGCTCCATCTTCGTTCTTCATCCTCGACCCGTCCAATTACATAATTTTGAAAAATAAAATTAGAGAATCTATTCTATTACAATTTTTAAAAATCTACACTAATCACGAATTTTCTCGTGATTTTACAAAATTAATTTAGCCCTAAACGGATAAACCACCGCGGGCTGAATTACACGGGTTGCCGCGAGGAACAAAAACCAACATCCACAAAACAATAAATTCATACATGCATACTGAATTCAATCATGCACAACAGAGCCATAAATCAGCAACCTGGCTCTGATACCAATTGTAGGGTTTTCCCGTGAACCGAATCACCAAAACCAATTTGAACCGGATCGATTTATGGGTATTGTGCACAACTAAATTTACAATAAACCCTAGCATGATCCTATGAATTTAATACTCAGATTTGTGGATTGAGGGATTACCGTAATTCCGTTGAGTCTGATCCGATCTTTTGCGTTTGAATTTCCCACTTCAATTCAACCACGCAATTCGATTTTATCTGCGGAATCAGAAATTAGAAATCTAATTTCTTGAATTAAAATAAAAAATAAAAAGAAAAGAAATAAGATTTCTGTTCTCCAGATCAGGTCTTCAGATCTGTATCCCAATGCTGTTCAGATCTACTACAGGTGTGGACTCCGTAGATCTGTGGTTTGAGCAGGACCAGAATCGAAATTCTCCTCCCTTCCAGTTGAAATCGGCGCCCCTCTCTCTCCCTCTCTCCTAGGTTTAGTGTGTTTCAACTGTGTTACAACGTATGAGAGAGAGCTGTCTATTTATAGACCTAGGGTTGCAACCCCTAATGGGCTCCTGGGCTCAATTCAACATATTTATTTGGGCCAGACCTGGGACCTAATGCAAATAATAAAGTGGGACTATAAATTAATTAATTCCCATGTCCACAACCCAGGACACAATTAATTAATTAATATTAATTCTTTTTCACCACAGAATTAATACTGACCTACCCCTTTATTACCACATTATGAGAACTGGCTGCATTAATTGAGATGGGATGTAATCCCGTTGTCTGACAAGTACTGCAAGAACTTGTTACTGAGGTATTCTCCACCACGATCTGATCGTAGTGTCGTGATAGTCTTACCTAGCTTCTTTTCTACCTCGGTCCTAAATTCTTTGAATTTATCAAAGCATTCAAACTTACGGCGAAGCAAATAGACATATCCGAATCTTGAGTAATTGTCAATGAATGTGGCGATGTACTCATAACCTCCACGAGCTTGCGTGGACATTGGTCCACATAAGTCACAGTGGATCAATTCCAACACATCCTCTGCTCGAGACTGACTTGCCTTAAAAGGCCTAGTCGTCATCTTTCCCTCTATACAGGATTCACAGATTTGATGTGGTACCACTTGAAAAGAATCCAAGAGCCCATCGCATGCTGATCTTTTAATCCTCTTTAGATTGATGTGACCTAGTCTCATGTGTCAGAGATATGTTTGATCCTTATTGGGAGAAAACTTTCTCTTTAAATGATTATTATTATTGGATGAGTTTGCAACATTCACGGAAGATTTATGCATACAATCAATGATATAGAGAGAGTCAATCAGTTTACCCTGACAGATAACACCGTTATTACCAATGATAGAAACTCCACTATAAAAAATAACTGAATATCCATCATTAAATAACTTGGAAACTGTAATTAAGTTCCGCCGAAAAACCGGCACATATAAAACATCTCTCAAAATCAAAACATTGTTTTCAAAGCATAAAATAAAATCTCCAATGGCTACTGCTAAGACTCGCTCTCCGCTGCCCATTGAGATGGTAACCTCATCATGCTTCAGCTGCCTTGTCGGCCTGAACCCTGCAAAGTATAACAAACATGATCAGTAGCTCCAGTATTCACTACCCAAGAATGGGTAGAAACCGATGCTAAACATGTTTCCTTTATAAATGCACATGACGTACCTTGTCTACCCGTGCCAAGCACTAGACAATCTACTTCACTTCGCTTGCGTTTGCATGGCCTGATGACATCTTCTGCTAAATCAACTTCATCTAACCTTTTAAGCATTTCCTTTGCTTCAGCAACTGTCTTGTCAAAAGCTGACAAAGTTGGAGCAAATTCCAATGCTCTAAGGTCAGATTCCTCTCGCATCAGGGCTGAGAGTAACTCCGGAAGAGTAAACTCGCTTCTGGTACCGAGGAACTTGATGAAGTCATTATAAGAATCAGACAGAGAGTGCAGGACAATGTTGATTTCTGCTCGCTTACTGACTTGTCCATCTCTCTTTCTGTACTTTCTCATAATCCTCATCATACTGACGAAGTGCAGAAGCAACGAACTTCCATCAGTCATCCTCTTGCAGACAAGGTCCTCCACAAGATTATAACTGACAGTTCGTCTCACCTTCCCATAAACTTTCACAAGGTCCCTCCATATCTCAACAGCAGTTCGAAACTTCTTGTACTTGAGCTTTAATTCTCTAGACGGACTGTTCATGATGAGTCTGCGGGCAAACTCATCAGAAGCTACCCATCTTTCATAGAACACTCACTCATAACCAGTACAGTTTCAATATTTGGGAGTTAGAGGGTCCATGTAAAGTATGTGGGCATGTTTTGCAGTGCAGAGTATTTCCATGAAGCATAACTTCCACTCAGGAAAATTCGGACCAGTTAAAGGGTTTGTTATTAAGAGGTTGACAACGTGAGCAATAGACATGTCTGAAAACAATAAATTAAAATAGAAATTAAAACATATTCACAAACTATTGAAACAATTAAATATTGAAACCTTATGATAAAGCAATATTAATGTTTCCTCCAATTTGCCTAAGAATTACTATTGCAAGCCACACATGTGGACGTTTACAACAAAACACTTAACCAGACTGCATCTTTCAATTCCAGTCCTTTAATTCCAATCCATGCCCGGGTTCCTTAGACAAATGGAATTAATAATTGGAGACTAACTTAAGACCATATTATCCTACTGAGCAGGGACATCACAAATGAGTTATACTCTGGATAACATCTAAGCTAGCTTACCACCAAAGCCAACCCTCCCATATAAGAATCTATTAGAACACACCCGATACCTATAATAAGGCTGCCTCATTTAATTCAATCCCTAGAGAACTTATGAAAATTCAATACGCAAGCTACACATGTAGACGTTTACGCATGAACTCCCACTTCTCACATGAAATAAATGTTTGTTTTAAGAAATCCTATCTATTAGAACTTATGAATAATAAATTAAGTAAGCTACACATGTAGATGTTTACCTAATAAATTACCCACTTCCAATAAAGGATCGCTTTGTGGAGGTCTTACTAAATTATGAGCTTAGTAATTTTTAGTTCATACGGTTCAATTGCACAGATTATTTTATGTAGCCATAATTATAGCAATGCTAAAATTCTATCATGCATAGCATGAACCCCGAATTTATAGTTATAATTAATTACAAAAAATAAATCATATAGCATGCTTTTAAAGCTGTAAATAAAAGCAGTAAACATGCTCCTATTATCTACAACATGCTTATATGCTGCGGAATTAAATTAAACACATATATCATGCGAAGACAGATAATAAAACAAATAAAAAATGTCCTCGTGGCCCCATGATACAAAATAAAATAATTCTAACTATTACAAGTTGGAATTAATTATACAGATCTTCGACTGGGCTCCCACTACTTGGACTGTGATCTGGATTTATTTTCGGAATCTGGGCCTCCAAGATTTGATCCATCAGAATATTGGACAACTGGGCCAGTTAACCAAATCGCAGTCCTAGGCACACATTGCAAGCCCAATAGCCCGTGAGAACTTGGCCCGACGAGCCACCACCGGCGAACCACCACCTCCGGTGACTCGCCACCGCCATGAGGGCTCTCGGAATCGTGCAACAGCCATGCACGTACGTGCATGGTTGCAGCCCGCGATACCGCCTCCTCCGGCCATTGCCCGTTTCACATGCTGCCGCCCCGGCTTGCCCCGACCGTCCCCCAAACTGCCATTAACAATTCTTCTCCATCGTCGGCTTCCACGACTCGCAAGAAAATGCGCAGGGACGCGACGTGAGAGACGCACGCGCAGCACGCAAACCCTAGGGTTTGCGTTGACTCGCACACGTGAGCCACCTCGTCGGACCGCTCCCAGCCCACAATCAAAGGTTCAAGTTTGGGGGATAATGATATGTGTGTAAAATGACCGATTTTTTTATGTGTGAGCGTGCATGTTTGTGGCGATTTTACCCTCATATCATATGTTTTCATTGTTCTTTTTTCTTATTTTCGTGTTTGAAATGATGTAGGATACGTTTTGAGCATAATATAGCGTGTTTTAGGAAGTTTTGGAGGAAAATCGCCCGAGTTTGGAGTCCGAGGAGGTTAGGCTCGCCCGAGCGGAACGAAAGGAGGGTTTCGGAAGCTTGGAGGACTCGCCTGGCCGAGCGAAGCAGGCTCGGCCGAGCTGAGCCGGGCAGTGGCCTCGCTCGGCTGAGCAGTGCAGGCTCGACCGAGCCTGGCTGACAGAGAGTAGGCTCAGTCAAGCAGTTCTGGCTCGGCCGAGCCAATGCGTGCTTCCCAGATTGCTGTGGTTCCCAGGATGGCTCGGGTGAGCTTTGGTTGGCTCGGGCGATCCGAGGCCCTGCTAGCTCTTCTATAAAAGGGGGAAAATCAATTAAATGTTTCGTTTTTTGATGGAATGTTTTGATGAATCATGGCGAGCTTGCATGTGTTTAATTCTTTCTATTTGGTTTTGGTATGTGGATGTATAATGGTATGGAATGAATGGTGGTGCTTGTGGAAGTTTGGTTTGTGGTAAGATGGTGGACATGAGAACTTATTTGATTGTATTATGCTCAAATTGTTTGGTGGTGTTGTATTGATGTGTAATAGGTGCAAATAAGGAATGGAGAGCGGTTTGATCATGTCTTCCGATGGGTAACGCTTTCTATCGTTCTTCTTACCATTTAGTTTCAAATTGAATTGTGTTGGCATGTAGAAAGTTAGTTAGGTTGTTGTGTGCTTGTTGTGTGTACATGATGAACCCAAATGAGAATTGGAGATTGAAATCATGATTTACTTTGTAAGGCTAAATTTGCTTTAACCAATGATAGGGCATAATCTAGTTGTTAAGGCATGCTCGAATTGAACTTTTGAATTGCCGAGTTTTGTGCGGGATTAATGTTTAGGACTTGACAAAAGTCGTGAGTATTTGAGCTTCGATATTGTCATATTCTTTTTGATTGTGAGTGGCAAGTTTGAGAGCACAAAATCTAGAACTTGAATATATTCTCTATCTATTGGACATGAGTTTGGTAACTAAAAAATGATCTTAGGCCATCGATTCTTAGTTCCTCCTTTCACTTTGGGAGTATAAGGTTGTTGATATCATAATTTTACCATTCACACCCTTGTTTCCCGTGATTGTGCTTAAATGGAGAATTTTTCTTTGAAAATATTAGGAAAAATTTGGGGGGAATGAGCGTATGAGGGTGAATACGGAGATGAGAGTTGGGATGGGAATCAATTGGTATCTTGAGTTGTAATTATTGAGGCAATGGAAGTATTGATTGTGGGATTGATTTGAATCCTAGAAAAATTGGTACCAACAAAAATTTGGGTACTTAGAAAAAAAGAAAAGAAAGAAAAGAGAAAAGAAAAAAAAGAAAGCACCATGAGAAGAAAGAAAAGTGTTGGTGCTAGAAAAAATGAGAAAAAGAAAGAAAAGAAAAAAAAATATATTTGAGAATTGTGATTGGAAAAGCCTCAAGGTTAGAAGTGGATTGAAGAGAATAAGTTTGGGGGTTTTGGGATATGGAGAAGTTCGTCACTTTAGCCTAAAACCACCTACCTTTTAGTAAGCCACGTTATAACCAAAAATAAAGACCTTTTTAATTTTAGAAGCCAATTCATTGTAGTATAGTGGTGAGAATTGTTTCAAGCCTATGGAAATTGTGCTCGATATCTTGTGAATGAGTGAATTCATCAATCCCTAAACACGTAAGGGAGTGTTTTCATTTCTTTATCCAATGTTGATGAGGGGTTTAAGTCGTTCGCATTAACCATGTCACAAAGTTAGGTGATAATCTCATTCGATAAGAGCATGCCAAGATGACTATGATGAGCTATGAGGTTGTTTGATGAGGTTTATTGATTGCTTTACTTTGTTTTGATTGAGGACAATCAAAGGTTCAAGTTTGGGGGATTATGATATGTGTGTAAAATGACCTATTTTTCGATGTGTGAGCGTGCATGTTTGTGGCCATTTTACCCTCATATCATATGTTTTCATTGTTCTTTTGTCTTGTTTTCGTGTTATCGTGTTTGAAATGATGTAGGATACATTTTGAGCATAATATAGTGTGTTTTGGGAAGTTTTGGAGGAAAATCGCCCGAGTTTGGAGTTCGAGGAGGTTAGGCTTGCCCGAGCGGAACGAAAGGAGGGTTTCAGAAACTTGGAGGACTCGCCCGGCCGAGCTGAGCCGGGCAGTGGCCTCGCTCGGCCGAGCAGTGCAGGCTCGACCGAGCCTGGCTGATAGAGAGCAGGCTCGGTCGAGCAGTTCTGGCTCGGCCGAGCCAATGCGCGCTTCCCAGATTGTTGTGGTTCCCAGGATGGCTCGGGTGAGCTTTGGTTGGCTCGAGTGATCCGAGGCCCTGCTAGCTCGTCTATAAAAGAGGGAAAATCAATTAAATGAAGAACTTTTTGCCAAATTGAGGAATAACCGTCACTAACTTCCATCTAGATTCATCTCTATACTTTCTTCCCCACTTGAATCAAGGAGAACCAAGGATCATTCCATCAACTTGGTGACATTTGAAGAGGGAGATTAGGTGGATTGGATTCAACGAAGGCAATCATAGAAGATCAATTTTGACCTTGAAGCTTTGTAATGTCAATTCTTATCTTTCAACTTGTAATGCTTCAAATTCAAGGTATGAGGAGCTAAATTCCTAAGTGAGTGTTGTAATATGTATATTGAGATGGATTGAACCTTCTATGCTTGTTTACTTTTCTATGAAGTCTTGATTTGCACTTGAGCTTGTTCATACCTAATAGATGTAGGTAATAGCCAATCTATAGGTAGTTGATGTGACCATTGCAGCCAATACGCGGACGGAAACATCGTGATAAGTGCAAAATCATATAGTTTTAGTTCCAATCCATGTGCGGAGCTAGGATTATTGGGCAATAATCGACGGTTGGTTAGGAGTGAGTTAGGGATCGATAACGTAGCTGTTTGAGATCTCTAATTTCATCAACGGACAATTCACCGGTACAAAGGGGATTGACTAGGATAGTGTCGATTGCTCAACCTCATAGAGATTAAAATTGTTTACAAAATAGCTCGGTTTAATTTGGCTCAATTGAAGTTTACAAACACTCACTTCATTCTAAGATTGTTGGACTTGTTACTCTAATCTACCCAAACATTTAATAGAAGTAATTGATTGGTGAATTTAGCAAATTGTTGAATGTTTGATTGAATGCAATTTGTAGTTTAGTTTGCAAATCATAGCTAGATAGATTAAGAAAACCAACGACTATTGTATTGCCTAGCTATTGATGCATCTTCTTACGAGTAAATAGTTTCCACGAGAGTGAATAGAAAAGATCTCGGATTGATAATTTGACGTGAGAATTGTGTGTCACTTCACACGAAGGTCAAGGACACACCGTACCACCGCGTGGAGCTGCAAGGCTTGCCGTCGTCTCTGCCAGCTGTCTGTCAACTCGTGATAGATGGAGAGATGTGCTGCCCTCGTGCAGCCATGCTGCTACATGTGGCGACACAGGCACAAACCCGCGAGGGTTCTACCACCTTTGTCATCGCTGCTGTATCCCTTGATTGATGTCGTTGTTGGAATTGTCGTCCGCCACTGCGTGCGGAGGTGCAAGCATGCAATGCTCGCTTCATGCGCGAACCTGTAATGTTTTCGCCGCACAATCCCGCTTGTCACTTCCTCGCACTGTCGGTCATCAATTATCGATTCCTTTGCGATGTTGTGTTTTTCTTTTGTGATTTTAAAGATTTAATTACAATAAAAATGCATCTTACTACATTTTTTAAAATTAAATCTATCCACGGCCACCAGTATAAGGTGTATAACAACAAGGTACTGCCTTTACTACTAAAACAGATCAAATGCGTCGTCGTAGTGGGAGGGTTTTTCAACAACTAGGAAGGTACATGTTCATGGGAGAGTCTTCATACTTTATCCCAGGAAAAGTACTAGATAATACTGACCAATGGACTTACGACGAGGCTACATTTGATAAAGACGCAGAAAAATGACGTATCACAATGGATTCTGATATAGAATCCATAACTGCTATGGAAGTATACCAGAAAACTGAGTTGCTACATGGATTTCAAGCCATAAGCTGCAAGTGGGTATGCAAGAGAAGAAATGATCGAGTCAAGAAATAACAGGTTTTAAAGCTATGTTGGTGGTGAAGTGATATAGTCACAAAGAGGGCATAAACTATATCGAAACCTTCTCATTGGTAATCATGCTCAAGACCATTTAGATACTCCTTGCCATAGCAGGACATATGAACCGTGTTTTAAAATGGGTACCTTGAGGACGGTCGTGATATCTATATGAAATAGCCATAATGATATGTAGTGGATAGCAAAGAACATCTTATTTGGAAGCTTAAGAAGTCCTTGTATGGACTTAAACAAGCTTCACAGTCATGGAACTTATATTTTAATGAATTGATTAAGTCCTGAGGATTTTCACAGTGTTTAAATAAGAGTTGCATGTACCGGTTATGTGTCAGTTGTAGCGTGGTATTCCTTGCAATTTATGTAGATGATATTCTCCTATTTGGCGAAAATGTGGATGTCTTATCAGGCATAAAGAGGTGGTTTTCCGAATAGTTCCAAATTAAGGATCTTAGAGAGGCCAGATAGATCCTCAGTATTAAAGTCTGCGAGATAACAAGAATACGATATTTCCAGTATCTCAAGCTTCATATGTGGATATTGTGATTACTCCTTTTATCTTGAAAACCGCCAAGAAAGGTTTACTACCTTTCAGACATGGCATTCATCTTTATAAGAATTAGTTTCTGGAGACATAAAAGGAGAAAGATGAAATGAGTAATGTTCTGTATACAGCTGAAGTCAGAAGTCTCTTGTATGATATACTATGCACGAGATCAGATACCTTCTTTGTTGTTGGCATGGTAACAAGATATCAGTCTAGCCCTGGATAGGTGCATAGTACTACGGTAAAGGACATTATCAAAAATTTGAAAAGGACAAGAGACTATTGTCTCATTTTTCAGTGTAAGAGTTTATGTGTTGTGGGTAATTCTGAATTCGCATTTCTAGACTGGTCAGGATGAGATGAAATCTACCTCTTGCTATGTGTTTACCTTGGGAGGTGGAGCCATATCATTGAGGAATGCAAAGTAGGAATGCATTGCAAACTGCACTATGAAAGATAAGTATGTTGTAGCTTCAGAAGCTTCAAATGCAAAAGTATGGCTCCGTAACTTTCTTTTGGATTTTGACGTGATCTCTCATTTGCCTACGATTATCATGCTATATTGTGATAACTCTGGTGCAGTGGAAAACTAAAAAGAACCACGAACTCACAGGATAAATAAACATATTGAGAGGAAGTATCATATCATACAAGAAATCATAGTAAGGGGTGATGCGCTAATAGAAACGAAAGACATGAAGAATAATCTATCATATCTTACGAAGAGCATAATCGTAACCTTGGACTAAGGTTGTAGGCAGCTATGTAATGACTGATATAATAACTTGATTAGATTATAGACGCTTTGTATAATCTATAAAACACTCTTGTAATACTTTGAGTATAAGTGGGAGATCGATGGATTTATATTTTGAAAATATTATGATTAGTATATTGTAGGGTTTGAGTCTACGATGGACAACACGAGTTGCCATTAATGAATTTCTTGCCAAGGATCGTTCTTAGGATATCAAGAATAAATTTCAATCAAATAAACCATGCGAACCTATGCATGCTCCTACAATATTAATTGCAGAGGATGGATTAGAGAATACCTGATTTGGACTGCTTGATCTACATGTCTAGATCGGAGCCAATAACGATGAAATAAACCTAGATCTGAGATTGAACACCGGCGATGGACAGTTGTTCCTACAGATCTGATTTTCTGATCTGTTCCCTTGCTCCTTGGAAATCTGGTGAGGATTATCTACCAAGTTGGATCTGAGATCTGGAGAAGACAATCAATTTCTCCCACCAGATCAGCCGCGTCGCCGTTCTCTCTCAATATACTGAAAACCCTAATTCTCAATGATCTGATAGAGAGAAGGCCTTTATATAGTGTTAGGGTTTTAAGAAACCCTTACCCTAATTGGCTTGAGCAGTTCCTGGACCAGACCAGGGACCAGATCCAAATAATAAAGTGGGCCCTCTTTATTAATTAATCCTTCCTTGTTCAACCCAGAACATAATTAATTAATAAAACATTTTTTTAACCTTTACCACGGTAACAATGCTGACTCACCCCTTTATTACCACTTTATTAGGAACGAGTTGCACCAAACTAACATGATCCACATATTTAAGGTTTTAGACATTCATTAATTAATTTGGCTTATGACAATCAGCCACAATTAATTAATCTCTTATTTCCTAAGTAATACCACTCACTCATTTTCACTTATGCCTGGATTAAATAATTCAACCTGCAGGGTTTAGCATAATGAACCTTGTGAGCTCCTCAGGGAATGTCACCATCCTGAAACGGATATGCTTACCTGAACGTCCAAACTAAGCAGGCTACACACAAATTGCCAACACCTAAAATACGGGTATAAGAGTACAAGTAAGACTCGCCACCATGGTAAATCAAAGTGTGGTCAGTCTGTGTGTGCCCCTTATCCTTCAGTTAGGTTTAAGATCATATGAAGTATGTTAGGGATCTGGCTCGTTCATATGTCAATTAGAATGGCACATCCCACTGTTGATCCCATCAATACATAACCATGTACCGACACATCAAGTAGCTAGGATAAGCCCACTTATGAACCGATGTGCCGCAGCTTAGACCGACAGCCTATCCAGGGACTGTCTCAGCTGTGATACTGTTTATATCTCGCTAGGTCAAACGACTCATATGATCCTCTGTGATCTCCTACACATCAAATGGTCATCCCTATAGGCGAGATAATAGGATATTATGGTTCATTGTATGTTTGTTTCATCAGACAGCGAGCATTGTTGTAGCAACATATATGAAGGCCAGTGTACAAAACACTTAATCACATATGCTTTCAGTATATAATCCCAACAATCTCCCACTTATACTTAAAGCATAATACCATTACTTTATCAAAGTATTAGGTGTGTCTATACTGTCAATCACTCCCACTGCATTCACGTTACCTCTTGTCACGATTTCTCGTATGATGTGATGCCACACATCCTATGTGTTTCACCACCTTGTGAGTCTTGGGTTCCCTTGAGTTTGTCATTGCACCAATATGATCACAATTCCATGTGATTTATTAGGCAAATTCAGAACACACACCTCTAGAGGATAACATCGGAGTCATACTGCTTCTTGCGAAGCTAATGAAGCTGTCAAAAAACACAGCTTCATACCGGAATCTGCAACACATTTCTGTGTTAGATTCCTATAACTCCTCCTCTAAGGCAAACACATAGTTAGAGGTCGATTTCCTTTCCTTATGATCCTCCTGGATATCCGATGCCATTCAACTCACATGGCACATTTGTAAACCAATGTGCTTGTCCTGAGTTGAATTGATATTTGTTTAACATGCTTATAGCATTACAGATATCTAACTTCGTTCATTTACAATATAGAAAGATAACAATCTTTCTTGCTATGAACGACTTACCACAGAATCAATTTAAGCGACTTGAGATACCTGAACATCATTTTCTTGTGATAACACAAGACCTTAATTCAAAAGATGTTCCAAAATCTCATAAGTCCTACTTCTGAAACTGTTCGGATAACCATCTCTTTATGCTTGACAATATCTCCACACCGTTTTCGAATGTGAAAATACTATCTGCATAATGTTCAAGGAAAACCACTCTTCCGCTGAAACATAACTGGTACATGAAACTCTCAATCTCGATAGACAATATCGAAATGTCTGCTTCATGACTTTGAAGCTCCCTTAAGTTCATTCTTGAACTACCTTGGCTTCCAGACATGATGCTTTTCACTTTACTGCACATAACTTATCTGGATGTTGCATACTTATGTCGTCACCTTTTATCAAGGTACCCATTTATAAAATTCGAATGACGTCATCTATCTTCCAGATAGTTAGATTCATATGTGATGTTTACTGATTCATTTCTGAATTCATGACTCGACGTCATTAAACTGCATCATTTATCTTAACAGCTTCGTTGCGCTTTAAGGGATAAGTACGATGTTGTTCGTAACTCAGGTGCTGGCTGGCACAAGAGCTGCTGTGAACTTCCTCGGAAGAGAAAGAACACCAAAGAGATCAATAACTTACAAGCTGAAAGCTTGAAGTCTCGTGTTTGAATAAATCAACACACGGATAGCCTTTAGAAAAGCCTCGAAAGATTTTCTTGCTTGCAATAAAGTTTCTGACTTTCGGTAGTTGGGCGAGAGAAGAAGTATTGAATGTTGATGGATCCCAGGTATTTATAGACGCGGGATCCCATTCAAACTTCTAGCCGTTTGGACTCATCCGGAAAAGGTCTCTGTCCTCGCATGTCCTTCTGACGGCGGCAGGTAGGAATTTCCGGAAAGCGCCATGCTTTTGTCCACTTTATCTGACATTGATCTCTTTATGTCAGAACGGCACTATTCGTCAGTACGAGGAATCGGAACTGGTGTCTTGAACTGATAGACTTTAAGGTATCCTCCCTTAAAGTCGTGCTTTGTCAGTTTATTCCTCAGACGAATCTTCTTTTTGTCTCTAAGACTCTGGGAGAGTGAATCTTGAATTCTGCTGGTAACATCCGACTGGTAGAACATTCTGGTGATCTTGTGCTGGCAGTCTCTGCTGGTGACTTGCGCTGGCACAATCTAAGTCTACCGATATGTCTGATTTTAACTCTTGGAATCTCCCATGACTGGTGGCTTCACCGCTGGTGAACAGTGTCAGTGAGAACACCTATTCTGCTGATAAGGTTTGTCAGCTCCCTGCTGATGAAAACCTTCCCAACTGGTGAACAGTTGCCAGTCATTAGCTCTTCTCATGCTGATGAACAGTGTCAGCACGAGTCTTGTCAGTCGCTTGCTGGTGAGACTTTTCTCAACTGGTAAGTACATCTCATGCTGGTGAACAGTAGCCAGCATGAGTCTTGATCAGCTGCGACTTACAACTCAAAAGACCTAAACAGGACTTTACATTTGAGATCTAGAGCTATCTAGAGACAACTGACGCTGGTAGGACTTAGGATTTGATCCACCAAAACACCAAACTAGAATCTAAACAAGTAGCTACTGGGGAGAGGAAACTTAGCCAAATTTCCCAACAAT
>JAPKLW010000922.1:61162-90599 GCA_026898455.1 Plectranthus barbatus | reverse complement strand
TTCTTGGGAGAACTAAACACCCACGCAGTCAGCTAAGGAGGTTGAAGTGACGTGCTCGCACTCCAACAGCTGATCAGAGTTGAAGAAGGACAAGGCCGGGAGCGGTTGATCTAGTGAACTGGTGGACGAGGCATTCACCAGCTAGAGATAGATCGTAGGACGCTTGTACCCGATTACTCTTAGTGAAATTTCCAGTGCTACGATTGGAGAGTGGACGTAGATCAGTTGATCGAACCACTATAAATCCTTTGTCTTTTATCAGCTTTCTGCATTTCATACTGATTTAAAACCCAGCACCCAAGTGCTGGTGTATATCTGAAAACTGATATAACTGTGCAAACAAGGCCTAAAATATTCTAAGTCTTGAGCTACCAGCTGACGAGCCAGTTGCCAGTCAGCTGAGTACTCAGAGTGCCAGTTGACTTACCAGCTGACAAGGTCCCAGTCAGCTGAGTAACCAGCAGAGCGCAAGAAACGAATTAACACATTTTCCGCTGCCAAGTTATACCCTGATAATCCGGGACCAACACTCCTTCATGAGATTGAATCTGACAGTTATGTCCGTCTCCCCATAAGTCGCTGCTAGATTATCCATAATCTCATAGGCCTTATCATAATGCTGATGCTGCAGCTGCAGTACCTTACTCATAGTGGTCATCATGTAGCATTTCAGTACATTATTAGACTTGATCCACTTATTGTAAGACTGCTGCCGCTCGGCAGTAGCATCAGCAGCTGGGACTGGCGGACAAGGATCAGTAAGGACAAACTTGTGTTCTTCCGGAACAAGGATATAATCCAAATTACGTTTCCATTCAAAGAAATTCGGACCATTGAGAGGATTTTGAGCAAGGATATTAATGACATTATTCATAGACATATCTGAAAACAAATAAGCGAATTAAAGTAAGCACATACTATGAACATTTGAAACAAATATGCATAGAACCTTTAGATAAAACAATGCAATTTGCTTCCTCTAATTGCCCAAGCTAATTCACCGCAAGCTACCCGAGTAGACCGTTTACGGCAAACGCTCAACCAGACCTAACTAGGTCCTTTAATTTCTTAACATGCCAGGTATCTTAAGCAAAAGAAATTAATATTTGAGATCTTAAGACCATGTTCACCTATCCGGAGCAGGGACATCACAAATAAGTTATACTCCAGGCAACATCTAAGCCAAAATAAATCACAATCCTAACTCCAGATGATAAAAGGCGATTTGGCATACGTACTCGACCCATACCGCATGCCCTTTACATCCTTTGTTATCCCACTTAGATTAATCTTAGACACCAGTGAAAGTTTTCTCAATGCAAGCTACCCGAGTAGACCGTTTGCTTAGAGGCTCCCACTTCTCATCTTAAAATAAGTGTTTTATTTGGAAACCTCATCGCATTGGAATTGGTGAGGGACCCCTAACGTAAGCTACCCGAGTAGACTATTTAAGCTTCGAGATTCCCACCGCCAATGAGAAGTCGTATTTGTGGAGGTCTAATGATATTGGTTAGAAAAGAAACAAAATCCAGCTTAGTATTTTTTTTAATTCCAAAGGTTTCATGCGCACACATTACTTTATGTCTCATAAATTATGTCACATCTAAAATTCCATCATAAATTAATATGATTCCGGAATTTATAGACACAATTTAAAACATAAAATAAATCACATAAGACATGCTCAAATATTAAATTGCAACATGCTTATAACAGTAAATAATTAAAGCAAATAATCATGCTTCCTATTATTTACTAATGCGCACATAATAAATCACATCATTACGAGAATAAATAAATAAACAAATAAATTCTCGTGGCCCCTCAGATGAGATTACAACTGAAATAAATTAAATCTAACTATTACAAGATTTAATTCCAATACAGATCTTCAAATTGGGCCTCCGTTGGACTTGAAATCTGATTTGAATTGGGAAAACAACATTTGGGCTTCAAATTAGGGTTTCTGGCCCAAAAAGTAGCCAAACCCTAATCTTCAGACTTGCGGGCCACCTCCGGGCCGACGGGCCTGAGTCACGGCCCGGGCTGCTAAACCCTAGCCGCCAGCAGCAAGCAGCCCAGCCGCCGCGCCGCCTTTCCGGCCGCCACCTGCGACCGGACCTCGACCCAGCCGTCACCCAGTTCAGCCCCCGCCGCTGCCTCTACGTCCAGCCACCTCCACCGCCGGAGCAGTCATCTGCTGTAGTCGCCGGTAGCGAGGCACGAAGCAGCAGCACACGCAGCAGGGCTGGGCTGCCATGTCCGCCGCCGTGCGCACCCTCACGCGGCCTGCGCTGTCCACGTCGCCACAGCTGCACCAGGGAAGACGACAAGAGAGGTAGGGGGTTCGGGTCTTGCGAAAGCCGCGAGGGCGCAGCCCAGCCACGCGCAGAACAGATCTGCTGCGCGCCGCTGCCACCCTCGCACACTGCTTGCTCCCACCACCTGCAGAGTCGCCGGCCACTTCCGAGCAGGTCGTGCGTGCAGTCTTCTCTCCTGGGACGACTGCCGCCGCTGCTAGACCTACCATGCTTGCCGGAAAAAACGAGCAGCAGCAACCAGACCTAGGGCGTGGCCCAGCCGCAGTGAAGAACCCCTGCCGCCGCCACCCACCGTCGTTCTGCTGCCCGCCGCCGTGGTCGCCGCCGTCGGCGGCTGCGGAGGGAAGGGCTGAACCCTAGCTATTGTGTTCTTCGATTCTTTGTTCATAGTTTCTCGTTCTTCCGGATCTCAATTTCTCTAATTTTATAGATTTAAAAAAAATAGATAATTCAAAAAAATAGATCTAGATCTATTACATGATTTTCCCTATTAAATCTAACCACGAATTTTCTCGAGGTGAAAAACAGATCCAAAAATGAGAAGGCCACGAGAACAAAAACATCCATGACAATTAAAATCCATTCATGAACATACATATTCATTTAATTTCAATTTATCTAAGATAGAGCCTAAGAACATAAACCTTGCTCTGATACCAATTGTAGGGTTTGAGTCTACGATGGACAACACGAGTTGCCATTAATCAATTTCTTGCCAAGGATCGTTCTTAGGATATCAAGAATAAATTTCAATCAAATATACCATGCGAACCTATGCATGCTCCTACAATATTAATTGCAGAGGATGGATTAGAGAATACCTGATTTGGATTGCTTGATCTACAGGTCTAGATCGGAGCCAATAACGATGAAATAAACTTAGATCTGAGATTGAACACCGGCGATGGACAGTTGTTCCTACAGATCTGATCTTCTGATCTGTTCCCTTGCTCCTTGGAAATCTGGTGAGGATTATCTACCAAGTTGGATCCGAGATTGGAGAAGACGATCAATTTCTCCCACCGGATCAGCCGCGCCACCGTTTTCTCTCAATATACTGAAAACCCTAATTCTCAATGATTTGATAGAGAGAAGGCCTTTATATAGTGTTAGGGTTTTGAGAAACCCTAACCCAAATGGGCTTGAGCAGTTCATGGGCCAGACCAGGGACTAGATGGAAATAATAAAGTGCGCCCTCTTTATTAATTAATCCTTCCTTGTTCAACCCAGAACATAATTAATTAATAAAACATTGTTTTAACCTTCACCACGGTAACAATGCTAACTCGCCCCTTTATTACCACATTATTAGGAACGGGTTGCACCAAACTAACATGATCCACATATTTAAGGTTTTAAACATTCATTAATAATTTTGGCTTATGACAATCAGCCACAATTAATTAATCTATTATTTCCTGAGTAATACCACTCACTCCTTTTCACTTATGCCTGAATTAAATAATTCAACCTGCAGGGTTTAGCATAATGAACCTTGTGAGGTCCTCGGGGAATGTCACCATCCTGAAATGGATATGCTTACCTGAACGTCCAAACTAAGCAGGCTACACACAAATTGCCAACACCCAAAATACGGGTATAAGAGTACAAGTAAGACTCGCCACCATGGTAAATCAAAGTGTGGTCAATCTGTGTGTGCCCCTTATCCTTCAGTTAGGTTTAAGATCATAGGAAGTATGTTAGGGATTTGGCTCATTCATATATCAATGAGAATGGCACATCCCACTGATGATCCCATCAATACATTACATACCGACACATCAAGTAGCTAGGATAAGCCCACTTATGAACCGATGTGCCGCAGCTTAGACCGACAGCCTATCCAGGGACTGTCTCAGCTGTGATACTGTTTATATCTCGCTAGGTCAAACAACTCATATGATCCTCTGTGATCTCCTACACACCATATGGTAATCCCTATAGGCGAGATAATAGGATATTATGGTTCGTTGTATGTTTGTTTCATCAGACAGCGAGCATTGTTGTAGCAACATATATGAAGACCAATGTACAAAACACTTAATCACATATGCTTTCAGTATATAATCCCAACATATATTATGAACAATTTGTTTAATATCTTTGCAATCATTATTGTTGTTTTACAGTATTACATCTTATATATGAATTAACAAGCATATATCACAAATGACTTTATCCTCTTATCTCATCGATATGGAGATCATACGATGTGTTGTATATCATAGAAGATCGTATGGATCACTTGACCTAGCGAGATATAATAGTTGTCACAGCTAAAACAGTCCAAGATAGATTATTGGATAAGTTAGTATTTAGTAGCTTGTCTTGGTTACTAGAGGCGTTGGTACATTTGCTACTTATTGATAGGACCTAGAGACCAATTCTCTTAACTGATATTAAAAGAATCTTGATCTTGATGGCTTGCGATATCTGAAGCCTAAAGAAAGATCCGTAAGTATACACAATTTTTTGTTTCACTTTGAGATGTTATGATGGCGAGTCTTTTATGTACTTGCATTTTGTATATGATTGTTGGACCTATAATTAGGTATATCCAATATAGGATGGTGACATTCCCTAAGTAACTTAGAAGGTTCATTATACTAAATTCCTGCAGGTTGATTAAGTTCAAGCATAATGAAAAGGTTGAGTGGTAAAATTTTGTAATAAAAGATATTAATTAATTTGTAATCTTGTCAGAGCTTTAATTAATTAACTAATTAATAGGTGTAACCTTAAATATGGGGATATATTGAGTCCATGCAACTCATTCCTCATAACATGGTAACAAAGGGATAGATCAGTATTGATCCTCTTGTGGTATGAATCAATATTAATTAATTAAGTATATACAGGTTGAATATGAGAATTAATTAATTTAGAGGCCTTCTATATTATTTGCATATTAGTCCCTAGTCTGGCCCATGAAAAGCTTAAGACCATTAGGGATCAGGATCCTCCTTTAAATACCCCCTCATATCCTCATAATACCTGTTCATAAGTTCCAGATCAGTGGACTGTGATTCTTGTGAGCCGATTTAGGTGATTTTCATCTGAGTGGGACAAGGTGAATCTACTTCTCGATTGGTACAATATTCAAAGGAGATTTTGCTTCTAGATTGGAGGATGTTTCTTCTTCTTTTCTCTTAAGTTTTCAGTTTTATTTATTAATCAAATAAGGGATTTAATTCCTCTCATTGTAGGAATTAAATCTTATTGTGCAAGAAGGATATCATTTGTTGGTCCTGAGATCAGAGTTTAACGAATATGTACAGCGCAAGATTCAAAACGAATTCTTGCAAATTACAAACTGATGGTGATCAATCTGTTTGGTTCTTTGAAAAGCTTGGTGTCTGCGAGTTTTATTATTAACAACTTCAGTTATACTTCGACACGAGATAGTGTTGTGTTTAAACCCTTGCAGAATAAAATACAACAATAAATAATGCAAGAATTTATAGTGGTTTGGACAACTGTCCTGCGTCCTCTCTTCAGGAAGTAGCCCGGAATATACTAACGATAAGATTACAATTTGTCCTCACAAATTATTGCAAGCTGGTGAATGCCCGTGTCCACCAGTCCACTTGCTCACTCGCCCAAGGTCTCGTTCTGGTTCAACACTCAGATTAGGAGTGTGGGCACACCACGTAGCCTCCTCATCTAAAAGTTGGGAGCTATTAAGATCTTCCAAAAATTCTTTGAACTTGTGGCAGAAGCCCATGATAGTCACAGCTTGGAGATAGCTGCAACTGTTGTAACCTTTCTTGGACAAAAAGATCACCAAAAAGAAAACTCAAGTTCAGAAGCTTAGAGTCTTTGAAGGGATTCGTGAATTGAATCACTAAATCCGTTAGCCCAGATCGTTAATTGGAATATAAAAATAAATTGCTATGCCTATGATTAATCCTAGCATGCTCCTATTGATTATGCATTAGGGGTTTTGTGCGGAATACCTAGATTGTAGAAACATGAAGAACGAATGCGCAGAGATTTGATCTTGATCTCTTTTCCCGCGCACAAAGATATATTCCTAACAGATGAAAGGAATTAAATCTATAAAAATTAAGATATAATTTTTGAAAAACAAGAGGGAGAGAAGAAAGAAGATAATCCTCCTGATCTGATCTTCTGATCAATATCCCAGCTACAATCCGAATATCTGGTGAAGATTTCCTTCGGATTCCTTGCCCGGTTGAGAAGCAGAAATTCCTCCTCGTTTCTCAGATCTAGTCGATCACCACAACTCCAAAAATCATGGTTTGTTGTGCTGCAACATATGATCTTGTGGTGTGTTGTGATCTGAGAAACTAAGGCCTATTTATAGGAAGATACTGGAATTCTATTGGGCCTGAGTTTTTATGGGTCAAACCAGGGACCAGAATGCAAATAGCAAATAAGGCATATCAAATAATTAATTCCCATATTCAACCCAAAATATAATTAATTAATTAATATTGATTCATTCCACCAGAGAATCAATATTGTCCTACGTATTTGCTACCACGTTTTGAGGTACGGGTTGCATGGGCTCGATTATCCCCACATTTAAGGTTACAGACATTCGTTAATTAATTTAAGCTCTGACAACTATTTAATTAATTAATGTCTTATATTCCTGAGTCAATCCACTCAAACCTTTTAACTTATGCTTGAACTTAATCAGCCTGCAGGACTTTAGCAAAACGAACCGTTTGAGCTGCTCAGGGAATGTCACCATCCTATACTGGATGTGGTTACCGAGTTCCAGTACCAGACAGTCATACACAGAATGCTATCACCCAAGATACAGATATACAGGCTCAACTAGAGCCTTTCACTGCAACTCAAAGTGATACACAATCTGCATATACTTATGTACCTTCATTTAGGTTTAGGATCTCATCATGCCATAGAGATCTAGATTCTTTTAAAATCAGATAAAAGAATCGATCTCAACTTAAGTCCTTATCAATGCGTGCCCCACACCAGAATACCAAGTCATCCAAGATAAGATGCTTATTACTGCGTATGCTGCAGCCTACACCGACAGTTTTTCCTAGAACTATCTCAGCTGTAATAACTATTAATATCTCATTGGGTCGAATGATCCATACGATCTTCCATGATCTATTACACACCGTATGATCTCCCTATCAACGAGATAAGAGGATAATTGCGTTTGCGACACATGTTTGATAATTCAGACAGGAGATGAACATACAACATTTATGATTCCTAGTATATTAACCAATCGACCTTGTACATAATATACCAATCATAATGCTTTCAGTATATAAATCCATCAATCTACCACTTATTACACAGGTGCTTTCTAGAGTATAACGCGTCTAAACTAATCTAGCTATTACATCAATCATTCTATGTGGCTGGCTTTGCCCTCAGCCTAAGGTTACGTACATGCATCTCGTAGACCTTCTGAGGCAGAGCTTTTGTGAATGGATCTGCTAGATTTTCTTTTGTATCAATCTTCTCTACTAGTACATCACCCCTTGCTACGATTTCTCGTATAATATGGTACTTCCTTTCAATGTGTTTTGTCTCTCTGTGAGTTAATGATTGTCTTGGGCAGCTTAGGAATCACGTCCAACTCTAGAAGGAAGTTTCGAAACCGTACTGCTTCTTTCGAAGCTTCAGAAGTTGTCACATACTCTGCTTCCATGGTGGAGTTAGCAATGCACTTCTGCTTTGCACTCCTCCATGATATGGCCCCACCTCCCAATGTAAACACATAGCCAGAGGTGGACTTCCTTTCGTCTTGGTCTGCCCGAAAATCCGAATCCGTATAATGATGGATTTATATACTGAAAGCATTATGATTGGTATATTATGTACAAGGTTTATTGGTTAATATACTGGGAATCATAATTGTTGTATGTTCATCTCCTGTCTGAATTAACAAACATGTGTCGCAAACACAATTATCCTCTTATCTCGTCGATAGGGAGATCATACGGTGTGTAGAAGATCACGGAAGATCGTATGGATCGTTTGGCCTAGCGAGATAAAAATAGTCATCACAGCTGAGACAGTTCCAGGATAAACTGTCGGTGTAGGCTGCAGCATATGCGGATAAGCATCTTATCTTGGATGTCTTGGTATGCTGGTGTGGGGTACACTTTGATGAGGACCTAAGTCGAGATCGATTCTTTTATCTGACATTAAAAGAATCTAGATCTTTATGACTCGATGGAATCTTAAACCTATATGAGGATACAGAAGTATACATATATTGTATGTCACTTTGAGTTGTAGAAAAGGTTCTAGTTGAACCTGTTCTTCTGCAGTCTTGGGTGACATCAATCTGTGTATGACTGTCTGGTATCTGAACTAGGTAACCACATCCAGTATAGGATGGTGACATTCCCTGAACAGCTCAAAAGGTTCGTTATGCTAAAGTCCTGCAGGCTGATTAAGTTCAAGCATAAGTGAAAAGGTTTGAGTGGATTGATTCAGGAATTAAAGATGTTAATTAATTAAATAGCTTGTCAGAGCTTAAATTAATTAACGAATGTCTGTAACCTTAAATGTGGGGATAAACCGAGTCCAATGCAACCCGTCCCTCAAACGTGGTAGCAAATAGGTAGGACAGTATTGATTCTCTGGTGGCATGAATCAATATTAATTAATTAATTATATTCTGGGTTGAATATGGGAATTAATTAATTGATAGGCCTTATTTGCTATTTGCATTCTGGTCCCTGGTCTGGCCCATGATAACTCAAGCCCAATAGAAGCTAAGAATTTCCTATAAATAGGCCTCAGTACCTCATAACTCAATTGCACCTACTTCTCATAAGATCACAAGTTGCACACAGCAAACCAGAGCATTGGGAGCTGTGGTGATCGAGTGAGTTCTTGATACGAGGAGGAAATTCTGCTTCTCAACCGGGCAAGGGATCTGATAGAATAATCTTCACCAGATTTTCAGATCGAGTTGGGATACAGATCAGAAGATCAGAACAGGAGGATTCTTCTTCTCTCTCCTCTTTATTTTCGAAAATAATTATTTATTTTCTTAAGATTAATTTCCTCAATCTGTTAGGAAATTAAATCTTGGTGCGTGGGAAAGATCAAAGGGCATCTCTACGCACGCGTTCTTCATCGTTCTTCAATCCAGGTATTCCGCACAACCTTCTTATGCATAATAATATAGGAGCATGCTAGGATTGTTCATAGGCATAGCAATTTATTTTTGATATTCCAATTAACGATCCTTGGCAAACGGACTTCGTGATTCAGTTCACGAATCCCTTCATATAACCCACAGGGCACAACTCCTTACACTGATAAACGAGACAATAGTCTCTAGTCCTTTTCAAGTATTTGAGTATGTGCTTTACCGCGGTCCAATGCGCCTGTCCCGGATTAGACTGATATCTAGCTACCATGCCTACAACAAAGCATATATTTGGCCTCGTACATAGCATTGCATACATGAGGCTCCCACGACCGATGCATACGACACGTTGCTCATCTCATATTTCTTCTTTTTGTGTCACCAGACACTGATCCTTGGAAAGATGTATGCCATGTCGGAAGGGTAACAGACCTATCTTGGCAGTTTGCATGCTGAAACGGGCAATCACAGTATCCACATATGACGCTTGAGACAAGGTCAGCATCCTCTTATTACGCTCCTGCAATACTTTTACCCCTGGGATGTATCTTGTCTCCCCATGGTCCTTCATATGAAACTGTTTGGATAACCACCCCTTTATGCCCGATAATACTTCGACATTGTCGCCAAATAGGAGAATATCATCTACATAAAGTGCAAGGAACACCACGCTTCCGCTGACACATAGACGGCACAAGCAACTCTTGTTTGAGCATTTTAAAATCCATAGGATTTAACAACTTCATCAAAACGTAGATTCCATGACCGTGAAGCTTGCTTAAGTCCATACAGCGACTTCTTGAGCTTCCAGACCAAATGTTCTTCGCCCTTCCGCACATAACCTTCTGGCTGTTGCATATAGATGTCCCTACCTTCTTCAAGGTACCCATTTAGAAACGCGGTTTTGACATCCATCTAACAGATCCATATGTGCTGCTATGGCTAGGAGTATTCGAATGGACTTAAGCATGGCTACCGGTGAAAAGGTCTCGTCATAGTCTACACCTTCTTTCTGACTATAACCCTTCGCCACCAGCCTTGCTTTGAAGGATGTATACCCATTTGCATCCTTTGGCTCGATAGACATCTGGCAAATCAGTTTTCTGGTATACATCCATAGCCGTAATGGATTCTATTTCTGAATCAATGGTGATCAGCCATTTGTCAGCATCTTTATCAGATACCGCCTCATCATACGTCAAGGGATCGATATCATCTATTCCCCTTTTCGGGATCAAGTCTGAAGACTATCCCACGAACATGTACCTTTCGGGTTAGTGGACAACCCTCCCACTGTGACGAGGCATCTGAGCCATGTCAGTAGTTGGCACAAAACTCGTTGGTCCCATACCTTGCATTAATGGCAGTGTTGGTATTCCATCACCTATTACAGGTGGATTTACCACAACACTGGGCTTTCCTGACGGAATTTCTTCCTTATCCTCAAGCTCGTGGAGGATAATTTCACTCTTGGTTCTGTGGTTTCTTACATATTCGTCCTCCAAGAATCTTGCGTTGGTACTGACAACCACTTTCTGATTCTCAGGACAATAAAAGTAACCACCTTTCGTTTGCTTGGGATATCCTACAAATAGCATCAGCTTACACCTACTTTCTAACTTATTAGGTTCCTATGTCAGCACATATGTTGGGAAACCCCAAACCCTCACTCTGTTCAAACTTGGCTTTCGCCCTTACTAGGGTTCCAGAGGCATTTTAGGAACTGATTTAGAAGGTACAAGGCTAAGCAAATAGGCCGCTGTCTCCAAGGCATATCCCGAAAACGAAATCGGCAAGCTTGCATAACTCATCATTGACCTGACTATTTCCAAAAGAATCATATTTTTTCTTTCCTCTACACCATTTTGCTGAGGGGTTCCTGGTGCAGTCCACTGGGATGTAATCCCGTTATCTGACAAGTACTGCAAGAACTCGTTACTGAGGTATTCTCCACCACGATCCGATCGTAGTGTTTTGATAGTCTTGCACAACTTCTATTCTACCTCAGTCCTAAACTCTTTGAATTTCTCAAAGCATTCAGACTTGTAGCGAAGCATATAGACATATCCAAATCTTGAGTAATCGTCAATAAACATGACGAAGTACTCATATCCTCCATGAGCTTGCATGGACATCGGTCCACGTAAGTCAGAGTGGATCAATTCCAACACATCCTCTCCTCGAGACTGACTTGCCTTAAAAGGCTTGGTCGTCATCTTTCCCTCTATACAAGATTCACAGATTTGATGCGGTACCACTTGAAAAGAATCCAAGAGCCCATCGCATGCTAATCTTTTAATCATCTTTAGATTAATGTTACCTAGTCTCAAGTGCCAGAGATATGTTTGATCCTCATCAGAAGAATACTTTCTCTTTAAATGATTATTATTATAAGACGAGTTTCCAACATTCACAGAAGATTTATGCATATAATCAATGATATAGAGAGAGTCAATCAGCTTGCCACGACAAATAACACTATCATAAATAACTGAATATCCATCACTAAACAACTTGGAAACTGAAATCAAGTTCTGCCAAAAAACCGACACATATAAAACATCTCTCAAAATCAAAACATTGTTTTCAAAGAATAAAGTAAAATCTCCAATGGCTACTATTGAGACTCGCTCTCCGCTACCCATTGAGATGGTAATCTCGTCATGCATCAGTTGCCTTGTCGGCCTGAACCCCTGCAAAGTATAAAAAACATGATCAGTAGCTCCAGTATCCACTACCCAAGAATGGGTAGAAACTGATGCTAAACATGTTTCCGTTATAAATGCACATGACACACCTTGTCCAGTCTACCTGACTTGACAATCTTTCTTCTAGTGACCAACCTTGCCACATTTAAAACACTTGTCCTTTTTCCCAGGCACGTCCGGTGTCCTTTTTGACTTCTTCACAAAAGTTGTACCTTTGGCTTTCTTCTTAAACATTCCTTTGCGCCTCTTGCCAACCAGCGCATTAGGACGGTTTCCTGAAGTATCCAAAGTAACCTTTTCTGGAAGCATCACTAACTCTGCTACCATCAAGTCATTGAGTAACTCGTTAAGAGTGTACTCTTTCTTGTTCTTGACAGCATTAAGTCTAAAGTTCTCAAAGGACTTTGGCCGAGAGTTGACAATGATATCAACCTGCGCTTCCGCATCGATACCACCTCCGTGCAGCATGAGTTCATCCATGAGATGAGTCATGCTGACCATGTACTCTCTGACCGAGCTACCTTCTGCCATTTTCTTACCCACGATTTCCCTCATGAGATTGAATCTGACAGCTCGATCTGACTCACCATAGGTCGTTGGGAGGTTGTCCATAATGTCACAAGCATTATCATACGAAGATGTTGTTGTGCAAGTACCTTGGACATTTTAGTCATCATATAGCATTTAACTATATTGTTTGACTTGAGCCACTTGTTATAGTAGCTCCTTTCCTCATCAGTCGATGCATCAGTGGGAGCAGCCAGACGAGGCTTATCAAGGACAAACTTGTGTTCCTATGCAACAAGGATGTAATCCAAGTTATGTTTCCATTCTTGAAAATTGGGACCGGTTAATTGGTTTTGTGCTAAGATATTGATCACATTTGGTAAAGATATGTCTGAAAACAATAAATTAAAAACACCAATTAAAACATAGTCACAAATAATTGAAACAATTAATTATTGAAACCTTATGATAAAACAATATTAATGTTTCCTCTAATTTGCCTAAGTATTACTATTGCATGCCACACATGTGGACTTTTACAACAAAACACTTAACCAGACTGCATCTTTCAATTCCAGTCCTTTAATTTCAATCAATGCCTGGGTTCCTTAGACAAATGGAATTAATAATTGGAGACTAACTTAAGACCATATTATCCAACTGAGCAGGGACATCACAAATGAGTTATACTCTGGATAATATCTAAGCTAGCACACCACCAAAGCCAACCCTCCCACATAAGGATCTACTAGGACACACCCTGATCCCTTATAATAAGGGTGTCTCATTTAATTCAATCCCTAGAGAACTTATGAAAACTCAATACGCAAGCTACACATGTAGACGTTTACGCATGAACTCCCACTTCTCACATAAATTAAATGTTTGTTTTAAGAAATCCTATCTATTAGAACTTATAAATAATAAATTAAGTAAGCTACACATGTAGACGTTTACCTAATAAATTACCCACTTCCAATAAACGATCGCTTCGTGGAGGACTTATTAAATAAGCTTAGTAATTTAAATTCATAAGGTTCAATTGCACAGATTATTTTATGTAGCTATAATTATAACATTGCTAAAATTCTATCATGCAAGGCATGAACCCCGAATTTATAATTATAATTAATTACACAAAATAAATCACATAGCATGCTTTAGAGCTGTAAATAAAAGCATTTAAACGTGCTCCTATTATCTACAACATGCTCATATGTTGCGCAATTAATGTAAACACATATATCATGCGAAGACAAATAATAAAGCAAATAAAAAATGTCCTCGTGGCCTCATGATACGAAAATAAGAAATAATTCTATCTATTACAGTTTGGAATTATTTCACAGATTTTCAACTGGGCTCCCACTACTTGGAGTGTGATCTGATTTTATTTTCTGAAAAATGGGCCTCCAAGATTTGATCTATTAGAAAATAGAACAACTAGGCCAGTTAACCAAATCCCGGGCCTGGGCAAACATTGCAAGCCCGATATCCCGCGAGAACTCGGCCTGATGGGTCACCACCGGCAAACCACTGCCGCCGGCGACCTGCCACCGCTGCGAGGGCTGCCGGAATTGCACAGCAGCCATGCTAGCACATCGCATGGCTGAAGCCCGTGATTCTACCTCATCTGGTCGTCGTCCGCATAGCCAATCGCCGCCCCGACCTTTGCCCGAACCACCGACAACCTCTTCTCTCTCGTAGGCCTCTTAAGCTCGCCGGAAATGCGCATAGGGCGTGGTGAGGATGCGCGCCCTGCCTGCAGCCGCAAACCCTAGGGTTTGTACCTGCCACAACTACGCATCCATCGTTGCTTTCCTCTGTCCCGAGCCTCGCTGCCCAGCTACCCCGCTGTCGACGCCCGGAGAGCACAAGCACGCCATTGGTGAGCGCACGCAGGGCCGTGCGGGTCTCTCGTGTGCACACGTGGTACCTAGAGTTCCGCTGTGTTGCGCGCGGATCTTGCGCCCAGACTGCCACCGCTCGCCGTCCCAGTTAGGCCTCCGACTCCCCGCATCACCAGCCCAGAGCTGCCGCACCTGCCTGCTGGCCATGGCCGTGCGGCTGCTGCCCTCTGTGCGCGCACGCCGTGCACTGGAAACCCTTGGGTTTTGCAGTGGCTGCGCCACTGCCATGGCCTGCCACGCGCCGTGCTGCTGCTGCGCGCGACCGTCATGCATGGCCTGCTGCCGTGCCGGCGCTATCGTGCATCGTCGTGCGGCCCTTCGTTCTTTGTGTTCTTCCCTCGTTCTTTGTGTTCTTCGTTCTAAAGATTTAATTTTAAAATTGAAAAATTACATAGAATAACATCCTAATACAATTTGGAATTTAAATCTAACCACGGATTTATCTCGTGGGTGAAAAACGAATCCTTATAAAAGGGCATATTAACCCGAGAACCACGAGGAACAAAAACACAATCATACAATCCATAACCCATTCATGCATTCATTCAAGAATAATTATCATGCAAATCATAGGCAATATTATTTTTCCTCACAAAGCTAATTAATTACCTTATCTCTGATACCAATTGAAGGGATTCGTGAATAGAATCACTAAATCTAATAGCCGAGATCGCAAATTGGAATATCAAAATAAATTGCTATGCCTATGATTATTCCTAGCGTGCTCCTATTGATTATGCATAAGGGGGTGTGCATGGAATACCTGGATTGTAGAAACCTGAAGAACGAGTGCGCAAAGATTTGATCTTGATCTCTTTTCCCGCGCACAAAGATATATTCCTAACATATGAAAGGAATTAAATCTATGAAAATTAAGATATAATTTTCAAAAAACAAGAGGGAGAGAAGAAAGAAGACGATCCTCCTGATCTGTATCCCAACTCTAATCCGAATATCTGGTGAAGATTCCCTTTGGATTCCTTGCTCGGTTGAGAAGCAGAATTTCCTCCTCGTTTCTCAGATCTAGTCGCTCACCACAGCTCCCAAAATACTGGTTTTGTTGTGCTGAAACATATGATCTTGTGGTGTGTTGTGATCTGAGAAACTAAGCCCGATTTATAGGAAAACAATGGACTTCTATTGCGCCTGAGTTTTCATGGGCCAGACCAGGGACCAGAATGCAAATAGCAAATAAGGCCTATCAATTAATTAATTCCCATATTCAACCCAGAAAATAATTAATTAATTAATATTGATTCATTCCACCAGAGAATCAATCATGTCCTACCTGTTTGCTACCACGTTTTGAGGTACGGGGTGCATGGGCTAAGTTTATCCCCACATTTAAGGTTACAGACATTCGTCAATTGATTTAAGCTCTGACAAGCTATTTAATTAATTAACATCTTATATTCCTGAGTCAATCCACTCAAACCTTTTCACTTATGCTTGAACTTAATCAGCCTGCAGGATTTTAGCATAACGAACCTTTTGAGCTGCTCAGGGAATGTCACCATCTTATACTGGATGTGGTTACCGAGTTCTAATACCAGATAGTCATACACAGAATGCTATCACCAAAGATACAGATATACAGGCTCAACTAGAGCCTTTCACTGCAACTCAAAGTGATACACAATCTGTATATACTTTTGTACCTTCATTTAGGTTTAGGATCTCATCAAGCCATAGAGATCTAGATTCTTTTAATGTCAGATAAAATAATCGATCTCAACTTAGGTCCTTATCAATTCATGCCCCACAACAATATACCAAGCCATCCAAGATAAGTCGCTTATTACTATGTATGCTGTAGCCTACACGGACAATTTATCCCTGAATTGTCTCAGCTGTGATTACTATTTATATCTCGCTAGGTCAAACGATCCATACGATCTTCCGTGATCTACTACACACCGTGTGATCTCCCTATCGATGAGATAAGAGGATAAAAGAATTTGCGACACATGTCTGTTAATTCAGACAGGAGATGAACATACAACATTTATGATTCCCAGTATATTAACCAATCGACCTTGTACATAATATACCAATCATAATGCTTTCAGTATAAAAATCCATCAGTCTTGTGTCTGGAGATGAGACATTGTAAGCTACTTGAAAATAGCTTCGAACAGGAAAGAAGAACTTTGGGAGTCTCTATTCTGAGAAGATGGTTATGATATGGAATTATCGATTTTCTCTACCAAAAGTCTTTTAGTTGTATCTTTGTAATCGTAAGTCCGTAACCTTTCCACTGAGAATTCCTTCGTCTATTTATAGATGATGCAAAGAGAGGTTTGATGATATAATTGATTAGAGACAATCCAGATTTTGAACTATCAGATGGGTCTCTGATTGGATGGTGAGAGGTTGCATTTTCTGCTCTGTCGCATCAGCTCCGTTCTTATTTGACACAGAGTGTTGACATTCTGCTATGTGTCAGATCGGCTCGCCAGTCTGAGTAATACAAAACTGGAAGTTCGAACTTCAAACTTTAAGGAATCTACTTTTCCTTGAGACTGGCTCTTGTGAATACTCAAACGAATCTTCGTCTCTATTCGTGAGAAGAAACTTTACTTTATAGAATGGTGATTATCCCGGCTGGCAAAATCTACTTGTTTATCGGACTGAATTGCTTCAAGTTGAAGTGGTCATCAGTTCGTTGCATGAGTTCTTGTTTCTTCTTGTCTTCGTGATGACCAAACTGATAGCTTTGATCGCAAGCCCAATTTGTATTGATTGACTTTTACAACTCGATAAACAAAGTGGATATCACAAGTTTTTAAGACTAAGCTAATCTAGAGACATTTCCTAAGGTGTTTTCTATACATGTTAGACACATCAAAACACAAAAGGTAAGGGAATTTCTATTCTAAATTCCCAACATTATTCCTGGTAGGAGCATGCTAGGATAAATCACAGGCATAACAATTTTCTTTTGATATCCAATAAGCAGCCTTTGGCAATCGGACTTATGCAATTCAATTTGTAAATTAAAATACCTTCATCCAATTTTTCGTGTTTTGGGCCAAACGATAAGTCTTCTTCAGATTTAGTCTCATAGTCAAACACAATAATCGGAGCTCTGTAGTACCAGCTTTATAATGATGGGCCTGAGGGCTGGGTGGAGGGTTCCTAAAAGAGGCCCGTTGATTCGGATAAGACCAATGAACCCTTCGATGTTGGATACTTTAGTGGGAGGAGTCACCAAAAAAGCTCAGGTAGTCTGCTTGATCCCAACATAGCCACTGAGAGGGCAGGAGTTACACTAGTCTTCGTAGTCCTTCAGTTCTTGTCACACCATGTGGGTGCGTGTCAGTCCAGAACTAGTAAAAGTTAGTCTGGAAAATGTTGAGTGAGTCTTTGCGACAGACCTGGTATGTCTGGAAGTAGCTAACCTTTCTCTCTCAAGATGCATTACGGGGCAGGGGTTTTGACGGACGTAGGCTTGGCCACCTGTCACGAGGTAATGTAAAAAGAATCAATGATTAGGTCAAAGAATACAAGTCATATTTGTTGATTTTTTATCTAAACAATCTCTAAAACTTCACCCTAAACCTAATGGGCCGAAAGTTCTATAGTCAAACTATGGTGCATAAGAATCCTATTGTAGTTACATACTTGATAATCTTATAATTCAACTAACTTATCGCATTAACTTCTTATTTATTTTATGCATTTTTTTGTTTTAATTTAATAATGGAGTATGAGTATATTTTAGTGGGTATTATGCTTGTAGTGCTTGATTTTGTAGGAAAATACATTGAAAAGGAGAAAAGTTGGAGAAAAGATAAAGAAATCTGTAACAAATGTCTCTGTATCGACCGACACATATATGTGTCAATCGATACAGAAGTTGAGTGAGATGAAGCGAGGTTCCACATCGACCGATGCGGGTTCATGTCGGTCGACGTAGAAGCAATCGATGGAATTGTTATCGATTGAAGTTGAGTTCGAGGAGAAGAAATCCATGTCGAACGGCGTAGTTTCCTATCGGTCGACACGAAAGTATTAAAATTTGGAAACACGACTTCTTAAGTCGATGGGTGGATTTTGAAGAGATATTACCATATCCAGTTTATTATGCAACCTTTAGATTTCATGTTTTTCGTATTTCCATGTTTCCTAGAGTTGAAGAAATGGATCAATCCTTTATTTTTATGTACCATTATTTTTCAGTAAGTTTTCTTTAATGCAATCTTTAATAATTATTTTCATATATGTTTTGAATATGTCTGGCTAGATTACACTTAGCAGTTTCTAAGGTTTTCTTCTTCATTTTGCATTTTTTAAATCAATTGTTCAAACCCTAAAATTGATTTAAACTATTTGATTTGTTTTTATAAATCTATTTTTCATTGGAAGGATCGAGAGATGAAAATTGAAATAGATGATAGTTATTAATTGAACGACCGCGAGGTGAAAATTTATAATAGGAAGAGAGAGTTTAATATGTTTGTTTTTCTGTCCGATCAACAAGAAATCAATTGTAGGATATAATCTGATTTTTATTGAGGTTTATTCGTATGTGTTTTTTAGGCCGAGAGGAGCTAATCACTTAGTAATAATCTAGAATTTAATTGCGGAACCAAGGAATTGATTCCACTTTAACAGATTTTCCAATATAAATTCTTTTAGGTTTGAATGATTTATTTCTTGCATGTTATTCAGTTTGATAAAATTCCATAAGATCTATTCTTTTAGTTATTTGAAATTTATTTTTAAAGTCATTTTCCAAAAACCTAAAACCCTTTTACAATCAATTTTTGTCAAGCAATAGATTGATAAACTGTATTCAAAATATATGATATTTTAGTCATACTAATCCCTTGTTTTCGACAACCTCCGGGCTATACAAATTTATTGGCTCCCTGTCTTGCACTAGTCTGGAATTTTCCAGCGATCAAATTGGTGCGGTTGTTAGGGAAAAATTAGATTTTGTTTTGTTATTTAGTTGTTTTGATTTTTTTTGGATTGGGATTGTAATTTTTGTTCGCATGCGTGTGTGTTTGATTTTGGTTTTGTACCGACCGACGTGGGCATGTGTCGGTCAACACATAGAAATCCCTCGCGTCAATCGATAAGGTCTTGTATCGGTCGATGCAGACTGGTTTTTCTCCTTTTTTGTTCGCAAGTGCATGAACTAGAGAGCTAAGGGTCATGAAATCTAAGCACTTGATTTGGAGATCAAAGCAACCTGCAGGAGAAATAGAAAGAAGTCAAAGAAAGGAAAAGGGGAACAAAAAGATATGGCAGACAATCAGGACGGTCCTCTACAGAATATGACCCCGGAGGAGCAGAGGCAGTTGTTGAATGAAGTAAAACATCTCTAAGAGCAACTATTGTAGCACAAGCAGCACAGGATAAACAAGCAGCACAATTGGCAACACTGAACGGTGCAGGAAATGGTCAGAGATAGATATAAGTGATCAGACCGCAGAGATCCATTCTAGACTAATTTCTTGCACAACTAGAAGAGCCATGATTTAGAGATGGAATCAATGCCAACAACTTTTATCTGAATACAAGACTGATTAAGATGGTGCAGCGGAATCAGTTTGAGGGGAAGGCAATCAAAGACCCATATGCACATCTCAGCTAATTATTGAGGTGTGCGATATTATGAAGCAGAATTGAGTCCCATAGAATACCATAAGGATGATATTGTTCTCTTTCTCTCTTATGGATGAGGCGCGGTCTTGGTACGCAAGTGTTGACAAAAGCCAGATTGGAATCTGGGAGGAGCTGCGAGCATAATTCCTCACCAACTACTTTCCACCAAGTCTCCTACTCAAAAGAAAAGCAGCCATCACACACTTGAGCTAGAGATATGATGAGTCACTGTATGAGGCCTAGAAGAGGCATAAGGAGATAATCAGATTATGCCAATGACATGGAATAAACTTGGAGATACATGTTTGTCACTTCTCTGAGAGACTGACTCCTCACATGAAGGATTTGGTTGATGCTTCTGTGTGAGGAATTCTTATGAAGAAGAGTCAAGAAGAATGCATGAGGTTACTTGTAGAGATGGCCATGGACAGCCATCAGTGGCCCATGAAGAGACAACTGTCAGTAAAAGCAGTGGAGGCCACTCTAAAATTTGATGTTGTTGCTGAAGTCAAGAAACTGAGGTAAGACATTGGGAAATCGGGAGTTAGTAGAGCTATTTGAGCAGTCATTCCTGAGCAGAGCATGGCTATTTTGCCAGTGGAGGTGCAATGCTCTAGTCAATACATCTAACAGGATTTCAACAGCTTAAACATAAATTCTCTCTGACTTCAAATGACAAATTAAGCATATTCCTTTCTCATTTTACATTTAACGTAACAAGTACATAAATCCTATTTTGCAACGCACGAAAAAAAGAGTTATATAAAGTGCAAAATCCTAAAATTTTCAAATATCTGGGCTTATCTACTAGGGATAATATTTCTGAGTGCTATGTTTGAAAAAATAAATTATAGCCACAATTATGAAACTCAATGTATCAGTACAGCAAATAATGATGCAAGCAGTCTCCAATTGAAATGCAATTGGTTGTTGATTGTTGATTTTAACACACATAGCACAAAAAGTTGGTTGTTGATTCAATAAAGCGCATAACTAGGGATCAAGAAAACATGTTCATGAAAATCGACTAGAAAATACTTTACCAGAGAAAATTAATAAACCTGGATTGTAGCGATCTCTCTGAATAATTGAATATGAATCTGTTCACCTCAAAAGCTGCATCACCACAACAAACAATATACACCAAAAACAGTTAAAAAATTGCAGCACAAAATGGAGGAAAGTAGAAAATATGCTATTTAATCAATAAAGATATTTGAGTCGGAGCCGGCTGAAACAGAATAAGCCTTTGGTGGTGGCATAGGTTGTGCAGGACATGGGTGCGCGCGAAGGGCTAGGGTGCGGTGGTGGTAATGCCGTTTAGGTTCAGGGGCGAGGGTGAGGATGCGTTGCTTGGGTGTGGGTCGACGGTGAGGGCGAGTAGCACAGTCGTGCAGGCAGTGGTCGGACGTGGGGAGGGCGTACGACAATGTGGAAAGGGGTAGGAAATTATAAAATTTATTTGGGGATTTAGGTTTATGTAATTTGGGAAATTACATAGGTTTTCTCATTTTTAGTAGATTAGGATATTAGATTTTAATTAATTATTATTGTAAATGAAATACACAACACTTAAAAAAAATTGTCGTCTTTTATGTAATTTAAAACACTTAAACAAAAACGGTAAAGACGAACCGTTGTCTTTTTGCGTTTTACGATTCTAATAGACAATGGTTTAGGCTAATATCATTCTACGACAACAGTTTCAAGCCTAAATTGTTGTCTTTTCAGTGTTGTCTATGAGTTTTTTCCTTGTAGTACCTTCAGCTTAATCCCCTGCAAAGTATAAAAAACATGATTAGTGACCTCAGTAACCACTACCCACTAAGGAGTAGAAAACTGATACTAAACATGTTTCAACAACCAATGAAAAGATTACGTACCTTGTCCCTTAGTTACCAAACTTGGAAAAATTACTTTCCACTGATCCTTCTTGCCACACTTGAGACATTTGCCTTTCTTGCTATCTTTCTTTCCTTTGTTCCTTTCTCCTTTATCATTCTTCTTGTTCATGTCATTACGACGTGATTTAGAATAACTTTTAGCAAGAGATCTAGAATGACTCAATAATGCAAGAGTGCTCCCACTGCTTTCTTCATTCCTTTTTTCTTAGACATCACTCTTTTGACTCAGAAGCAAATTAGAGAGACTCACAGAAAAGACTGAAGAAGCTTCTGCTGAGACAAGATCCTTTAGCAGACTGTAAATAGTATACTCGCTCTTGTTTTTCCCAACAAAAATTTTGAAGTTATCAAATGACTTCGGTACGTGTTGAGTATCAAGTCAATTTTTATATCATTGTCAATTTGACCACACATTAATGTGCACTCATCGATGAGCTGGATAAGTGATTCCACATGTTTACACACTGAACAGCCCAGACCAGTTTTCTGTCTTACAATGCGCTTGATAAGATTGGATCTAGCATGTCCATCGAGCTCTCCATATGATACGTCAAGACGTCGCATAATACGTGCAATCCATTCATCACTATAACGAGGACGTAGTGCATTAGACATACCAACCAAGATGTATTTTCTGGCCATGCCATTCGACCACATCCACATGTGATACTATGCATGCTCCTTGTCGGAAGATGCATTAGTCGGCAGACTCAGACATGGAGTTTCCAGAACAAACAAATGCCCAAATGAATCCAAAAGTTTGACAATGTCACTTTTCCATCCAAGAAAATTCGGACCAATCAAGGGATTGTGTACAATTGAATTTACGAGCGATACAATAATAAACATATTTGAAAAACAAATAAGCAGATTAAAGTAAGCATATACTACAAACGATTAAGACAAATATGCATAGAACCTTTAGATAAAACAGTGCAATTTGTTTCCTTCAATTGCCCAAGCTAATTTACCGCATGTTACCTGAGTAGACGTTTACGGCGAACGCTCGACCAGACCAAAATAGGTCCTTAAATTTCTCTCCATGCCAGGTATCCGCCGGCAAAAGATAATATTGGAGATCCTAAAATTATGTCCACCTATCTGGAGCAGGGACATCACAAATGAGTTATACTCCAGGAAACATCTAAGCCAAAATAACCACAATCCTAACTCCGGACGATAAAAGGTGATTTTGCATTCGTACTAGACCCATACTGCATGCCCTTTACATCTTTCGTTATCCCATTTAGATTAATCTTAGAGACTAGTGAAAGTTGTCTCAATGCTAGCTACCCGAGTAGACATTTGCTCAAAGGCTCCCACTTCTCATCTTAAAATAAATGTTTTATTTGGAAACCTCATTGCATTAGAACTGGTATGTTATTATTAACGCAAGCTACTCAAGAAGACATTTATGCTTCTAAATACCTTTCTTCTAATGAGAGGTCGTATTTGTGGTGGCCTAATGATTTAAGTTTTAAAAGAACCAAAATCTAACTTACTATTTTAATTTCTAAAGGCTTAATGCGCACACATTATTTGATGTCCCATAAATTATGTAACATCTAAAATTCCATCATAAATTAATATGATTTTGGGATTTATAGAAATAATTTAAAACATAAAATAAATCACATAAAGCATGCTCAATAATTAAAATAATTACAACATGCTTAAACTGTAATTAAATAAAGCAAGTAAGCATGCTTTCCTATTATTTACTAGTGCGCACATAAAAAACCACATCATAACAATAAAACAAATAAACAAATAAAATTCTTGTGGCCCCTCAGATGCGATTACATGGGAAATAATTAAATCTAACTATTACAAAATTTAATTCTGATACACATCTTCAAACTGGGCCTCTGTTGGACTTGAAACCTAAATCGGATTGAAAAATTAGCAATTGGGATGCAAATTAGGGTTTCAGGACCAAAAAACAACAAAAACCCTAATTTCCAGGACAGCGGGCCGCCTCCAGGCCAGTGGGCCCGAGCTCCGGCCCGGGCAGCCACAAACCCTAGGGTTTGAGAAACCCTAACTGCCACCCTTCTTCAACCAGCCACCACCGGCGAGTCGAAGAGGACACGAAGCAGCAGCAAACACAGCAAGGGTGCGAAGCTACGACCACCATTGCGCGCGGCTTTTTCAATGCGGACCACCACCACTAGCAGCACCTGCCATCGACGATGCTCGCACCACCGGGCCAACCACGGCCTGCAATTTGCCAGAGATGGGTTGTCGCAAAGAAACAGACGCGGTAAGAAAACGCACGCAGAAACCCAGTGCTGCGCGTTACTCCTCAGCACCGCCTGCGTCAACGCCGCACACAGGTGCTTTCACTGGCCGCCGCGCGCCTACTGCGCACGGCCCTGCCTCTTCCAGACTTCCACCTAGCCGGTCTGAGCACTCATCAGAAACCATATGCAGCAGCCATGAAAACAGGCGTGTTTGCCGCCACTTGCCACCGCTTGCTGCCGGCGCCGCTTCCTCTGCCAGACAGAACTGAGACGGTGCTGAAACTTGTTGTGTTCTTCGCATTCTTCAATTCTCTGGATTTCAGATTTTACAGATTTGAAAATAAAAATACAAAAAATAGATCTAAAATCTATTACATGATTTTCCCTATCAAATCAAACCACGAATTTTCTCATGGTGAAAAACAAATCAAAAAATGAGAAGGTCACGAGAACAAAAAACATCAACGACAATTCAAATTCATCCACAATAAATATAAACATACATATTTATTGAAAAATAATTTATTTAAGACAAGGCGTAAAAATCCAAACCAGGCTCTGATACCAATTGTAGGATCTGAGTCTACAACAGACAACGCGAATTATCTTTTATTATTTCAACCATTTAGATCATTCTTAAGGTATCAAAAACAAATCAGATTGAAAAAACCAGGTGAATCCTATGCATGCTCCTAATATTTAATTGCAGAGGATGGATTTACGGAATACCATAATTTCAACTTATGATCTCTAGATTTGGATAGGAGATGGTGATGATGAAGTATATCTAGATGTGGGATCGAAAAAGGATATCGTGTTCCAACATATCTGATCTTCAGATCTGTTCTCTTGCTCCTCGGAAATCCGATGAGGATACGCTACAGAGTTCTACAAAAGACTCAAATAAGTCGATAAATCTTCCTTGAAATGGTGTAGCCACCGATCTCTCTTTATCTCTCTCTATCTCTTTTGTGTTGTGTAATACTTTATTCAATAATATTGTATATGAACTGAAGAGAGAAAGGCTTATATAGTGTTAGGGTTTGCAAAACCCTAACCAAAATGGGCTCAAGCAGTTTGTGGGCCAGACAAGGGACCAAATGCAAATAATAAAGTGGGCCCTCCTTATTAATTAATTCCTTGTCCAACCCAAAACATAATTAATTAATAAAACAATGTTTTACCTTCACCACGGAAATAATGTTGACTCACTCCTTTATTACCATGTTATTTGGAACGAGTTGAATTAAACTTAAACGACCCATATATTTAAGGTTCCAAATATTCATTAATTAATTTGGCTTATGACAATCAGCCACAATTAATTAATCTCTTATTTCCTGAGAAGTACCACTCACTCCTTTTCACTTATGCCTGAATTAATTTATTCAACCTGCAAGGTTTAACAAAATGAACCTTGTGAGCTCCTCAGGGAATGTCCCCATCCTGAAATGGATATGATTACCTACATGTCCAGCCTAAGCAGGCCACACACAAACTGCCACACCCAAGATGCAGGTATACGAGTACATGTAAGACTCACCACCATAGTAAGTCAAAGTGTGGTCAACTTGTGCATGCCACGTAGCCTTCCATTAAGTTTAAGATCATACCAAGTATCTAGAGATCTGGATCAATCATATGTCAATTAGAATGACACATCTCACTGTTGCTCCCATCAATACATCAAGATGTACCGACACATCAAGTAGATAGGATAAGCTCACTTATAAACTGATGTGTCGCAGCCTAAGCTGATAGCCTATCTAGGGACTGACTCAGTTGTGATACTGTTTATACCTCGCTAGGTCAAACGATTCATACGATCCTCTGTGATCTCCTACACATCATATGATCATCCCTATAGGCGAGATAATCGGATATTATAGTTCATGTCGAATGTTTATTATATCAGATAGCGACTATGTTGATGTACCACATTTATGAAGACCAGAGTATCAAACAAACTCACTTAATCATAAATGATTTTAGTATGCAATCCCAACAGTCTGATATAGTCACATTTAATATTCAGATAAAGTGATGGTATTATGCTTTGAGTATAAGTGGGAGATTGTTGGGATTGTATACTAAAAGAATTTATGATTAAGTGTCTTCGTTTGATATAATGGTCTTCATTAATGTGTTACATCAACAAATTCGCTATCTGATATAACAAACATACGACACGAACAATAATATCCGATTATCTCGCTTATAGGGATGATCATACGGTGTGTAGGAGATCACAGACGACATGTGTATCCTGGATAGGCTATCTATCTAGGTTGCGACACATCAGTATATAAGTGAGCTTATCCTAGCTACTTCATGTGTCGGTACATCTTTATGTATTGATGGGATCAACAATGAAATGCGTCATTCTCAGTGATATATGAATGAGCAAGATCTCAACATACTTGTTATGATCTTAAACCTAATGGAAGGCTAAGGGGCATACACAACTTGACCGCACTTTGAATTGTAATGGTGGCGAGTCTTCCATGTATTCTAAAACCTGCATCTTGGGTGTGGCGGTTTGTGTGTGGCCAGTTTAGACTGGACATGTAGGTAATCATATCCATTTTAAGATGGGGACATTCTCTGAGGAGCTCACAAAATTTATTATTCTAAACACTGTAGGTAGAATAATTAATTCAGGCATACGTGAAAATGAGTGATTGGTACTACTTAAGAAATAATAGATTAATTAATTAGGGTAGATTGTCCTAAGCCAAATTAATTAATGAATGTCTGAAACCTTAAATATGTGGATCACTCAAGTTTAATGCAACTCGTTCTATATAACGTGGTAATAAAGGGTTGAGTTCATTATTTATATGGTGAAAGTAAAACAATATTTTATTAATTAATTATGTTCTAGGTTGAACACGCAGAATTAATTAATAAGGATGGCCCACTTTATTAATTGCTTTTGGTCTCTAGTGTGGCCCACAAACTGCTTGAGCCCATCAGGTTGGGGTTTGCTAACCCTAACACTATATAAAGCTTTTTTCTCGGCAGATCAATACAATATTATTCAAAACAATATTACACAACGCAATATTCAGTATGAGAATATAGAATAGAGAGGGAAACGACGGCTACACCAATCAAGAAGGATTGATTGACTTTTTTTAGGATTTGGTTGACCTCGGTAGCGTATCCTCACCAGATCTCTGAGGAGCAAGGGGTACAGATCAGAAGATCTGATCTGTTGGAACACAACCACGTTGATTGGGTTCCACATCTAGATCTACTCCATTGCCACCATCCAACTCGAGAAATCAGAAGCTGGAGTTTTGGTATTTCTAAATCCATCCACTACAATTAAATATTAGGAGCATGCACAGGGTTCGCCTGGTTTATTTAATCTGATTTATTTGTATACCTTAAGAATGATCCAAACGGCTGAAATAATAAAAGATAATTCACGTTGTTGTTGTAGACTCGGTTCCTACAGGCATGCATTACCATCTTGCATTTAGAGTTTAGGCGGACAGTGGAAGACCTCTGTATAGAGTACTCCAATCTATTATGCGTGTAATGGAGTCTTACAGCAGTCTATAAATAATTTTTTTAGAAAAATATATCTCCAATGCATTGCCAAGCTGGAACACAATTTCAATGAGAGGATGTATTCAATTTCTCACCTCCCCATCATCTGCTGCAACGCCATCTCGCTCTCTATCTGTCACTATACTAAAATTATGATAAGTTAGATCATGCTGACCTAATCGCCCAAGAGCTTGAAGCCATCTAGAAAAGACACTTTCTAAAGACTCTAATAATCTAGTTCGGTTATCATCTTCCAACTCCTCGTTCCACTCCACTTTTGGCCCCTCCTCTTCATCATCAATGGATGTTGCCTCATCCTCATCAACATATTCATCAGCTAATGATATACATGGAGATGATGATCTAGTTGTTCATTGTGATTGAAGTGTTTCAAATTCAGATAGATGTTCTTTCATTTTAGTGACCACATATATAATTTGATCGATACTATTTTCATATAGCATCCTCATTATATCATCATTGTTCTTCAAGACACCCTTCACTTGCCTAGAACCCCCAACTATACTGCTTAAATAAAACAAGCAATAACTTCTACTCACCATATCACACTGCATAATTTCATGAATTTATGAGAGAATGAGGCTAAATGCAATTCGATCATGACTTAAACATATAAACTACTCATCGCCGCCCACATACTCTGATTATCCCATGAACCTTTGTGATGAATTATAAAAAATTGGTAAGACATTTGCAACAAACTGTTGGTCCCAAAATCTGAGTGCAAGACTGTGCAGCGGAAGGTATAAGATATGCAGTGGAAGTAAATATGACATTTGCACTTGTTTATCTAAAACAGACTATAGTCATTTTTTTGTATTTGGAAGACTTAAGCTTAGTCCTGTCCTGGTTAAGTCAGTTTCATAGTATATACTCTTCAATACTTAGAAGTATTGAAGGTTTCAAAGTCAGTTTGTGAAACCAAGAAATAGAGCAATAAGTAAATAAAGCTGTAAAGAACACACAGGACTTATACTGGTTCAGATCTCAATATCCTACATCCACTCATCAAGCCCAATGTCTGGATAATTCACTAAGTTAATACAAGCCTCCTTACGATCTATACACAGTCCGTTGGCACCTACGTCCTTTGGTCAGCTGTGGCACTCGCCTAGGAACTCCTTGCAAACTCAGTCTTCATGTTGAAGTGGGGACGCACCCCACAGCCTCTTTCCCGGTGGTTGGATGTTTGCTTGTTCTTCCCAGAACTCAGGTGGTTGGCATACTGATAAACACTCATTTTGTGCATTTTTTTGATGTGAATCTGCTAACTATTTGCCTTGGATAAGATCATTTAATGATATTTCTGTGCCGTAATCATATTCTTTTAGAAAATATTACGTTTGGTTTGGTTTTGGGTTGTTTATGCAGGTTTCACGCACAATTGAGCTGTTTACAGGATATGACAAAGTACCATGAATCCAATCGATGTTCGTTTTCATCAGGAAGAGGAAGAAGTGACAAAAGACCGAACCCAAATACGTTTTAGGCCAAAATTCAATGGAAACTCATACCGAAAGCAGTTGATG
>JAPKLW010000922.1:517-44289 GCA_026898455.1 Plectranthus barbatus | reverse complement strand
GGAATGCATCTGTCCGCGCAGTCTCACGGTTTTGGCCATAACTTTCGTTCCCGAACTCCGATTGACCCGATTCCAGTTGAGTTGGAAAGCTAACTCAGAGATCTTTCCATCCATGTGCTTCAATAGCTCAGATTCCATCTTTGGAAGAAGTCGTGACTGTTCCTTTGAACATCTGCTGCTTTCGGTATGGGTTTTCATTGGATTTGGCCTAAAACCTGCAAAATATTACCATGACAAGCATAATATCCCCTATAAACACTTCATGCTCGATTATTAACTAAAAACTCAAGTAAATGCAATAAAACAATAAGAAAACGACGTGATAAGTGAGGCAAAATACGAGCTTATCAACAGCGCAGCCAAAACATGATTAGTAACCTCAGTTACCACTACCCACTAAGGAGTAGAAAACTGATACTAAACATGTTTCAACAAGCAATGCAAAAGATGACGTACATTGTCCCTTAGTTACCAAACATGTTTCAACAAGCAATCCAAAAGATGACGTGATATCATTGTCAATTTGACCACCCATTAATGTGTACTCATCTATGAGTTCGATGAGTGATTCCACATGTTCACGTACCGAACAGTTCTGACCCATTTTCTGTCTTACAATATGCTTGAAAAGACTGGATCTAGCATGTCCATCGAGTCCGCCATATGCTACGTCAAGACGTCGCATAATGTCACGTGCAAGCCATACATCACTATAACGAGGACATAGTGCATCTAACATACCAGCCAAGATATATTGTCTGGCCATGCCATTTGACCACATCCACATGTGATACTGTGCACGCTCCTCATCAGAAGATGTATCAGTCGGCGAACTCGGACAGGGAGTTTGCAGAACAAACAAATGTCCAAATGAATCCAAGAGCTTGACAATGTCACTTTTCCATCCAAGAAAATTCGGACCAGTCAAGGAATTGTGTACGATTGAATTGATGAGCGATGCAATAATAGACATATCTGAAAACAAATAAGCGAATTAAAGCAAGCACATACTACGAACAATTGAAACAAATATGCATAGAACCTTCAGATAAAACAATATAATTTGCTTACTCCAATTGCCCAAGCTAATTTACCGCAAACTACTTGAGTAGATGTTTACGGCAAACGCTCAACCAGACCAAAATAGGTCCTTTAATTTCTTAACATGCCAGGTATCTTAAGTGAAAGAAATTAATATTGGAGATCTTAAAACCATGTTCACCTATCCGGAGCAGGGACATCATTCATGAGTTATATTCCAGGCAACATCTAAGCCAAAATTAACCACAAGCCTAACTCCGGACGTTTAGAGCGATTTACCATACGTACTGGACCCATGCCGCATACCCCTCACATCATTTGTTATCTCATTTAGTTTAATCTTAGAGATTAGTGAAAGTTTTCTCAATGCAAGCTACATGAGTAGACGTTTGCTCAGAGGCTCCCACTTCTCATCTTAAACTAAATGTTTTTTTTAGAAACCTCATCGCACCAGACCTGGTGAGGGACCTCTAACGCAAGCTATTTGAGTAGACGTTTACTCTTCAAGATGCCTCACTTCTAGTGAGAGGTCGTATTTGTGGAGGTCTAACGATCTTGGTTAGAAAAGAACCAAAATCCAGCTTAGTATTTTTAATTATAAAGGTTTCATGCGCACACATTATTTTATGTTGCCATAAATTATGTCATATCTAAAATTTCATCATAAATTAATATGAATCCTGGAATTTATAGACACAATATAAAACATAAAACAAATCACATAAAGCATGCTTGATAATTTAAAAAATTACAACATGCTTAAACAGTAAATAATTAAAGCAAATAATCATGCTTCCTATTATTTACTAGTGCGCACATAATAAATCACATCAGTACGAGAAATAATTAAATAAACAAATAAAATTTCTCGTGGCCCCTCAGATGCGATTACAACTGAAAAATAATTAAATCTAATCTATCACAAGATTTATTTTTCAATACAGATCTTCAAACTGGGCCTCCGTTTCACTTGAAATCTGATTTGAATTGCATCAACAACAATTTGGGCTTCCAAATTAGGGTTTCTGGCCCAAAAGGGGAACAAAACCCTAATCTCATGAATGCGGGCTGCCTCTGGGCTGAGAAGCCCAATTTTCTGTCCGGGCTTGGAAACCCAAGTGTTTCCAGCCACAATTGCAGCTACCGGCGCCGCCTTTCCGGCCACCTCCCGGCGTCAACACCGCGCAGGCCACCACGCCGCCCGCCGGGCACAGCCCAGCCACGTCGAGGTGCTGCCACGGCCACCGGCGAGTCGCTGCAGCCGCGCTTGAAAGGCGAGCTCGCGCTCGCTGCTGCTGCTTCACGCCGTGCGCTGATGCGCGCGGCCGCCTTCTGATACCACCACCATCGTCGCCGTGAGCAACGACAGAGAAGGAGGAAGGAGATGGGCACGCGAACGCCGGCGAAGGCGCGGCCCAGCCGTGCGCAGCATAGATCTGCTGCGCGCCGTCGCCACCCTCACATACTGCTTGCTGCTGCGACGTGCAGTGTCATCGGCCACCTCCAAGTAGGCCGCGCACGCCCTCCGTTCTCGCCTGGGACGATTACCGCCGCTACTAGACTTGCCATGCTCGCCGGAAAAATGAGCAGTAGCAACAAGTCCTAGGGCGTAGCCCAGCCGCAGGGAAAAACCCCTGCTGCCGCCACCCACCTCCGCCGCCGGTGCAGCCACCGGCGAGATCTGGTGGGTGAAGGGGTGAACCCTAATCATGTCGCCTTCTTTGTTCTTCTTTCTTCGTTTCTTGTTCTTCCTCCGGATCTCAATTTTATAGATTTAAAAAAAATAGAAAATACAAAAAAATAGGTCTAAATCTATTACATGATTTTCCCTATTAAATCTAACCACGAATTTTCTCGTGTTGAAAAAAAGATCCAAAAACAAGAAGGCCACGAGAACAAAAACATCCACGAAAATTTAAATCCATCCATGAACATACATATTTATTTAATCTCAAATTATCCAAGATAGAGCCTAAGAACATCAACCTCGCTATGATTCCAGTTGTAGGGTTTGAGTCTACGATGGACAACATGAGTTGCCATTAATTAAATTCTTGCCAAGGATCGTTCTTAGGATACCTGGAATAAATTTCAATTAAATAAACCATGCTAACCTATGCATGCTCCTACAAAATTAATTGCAGAGGATGGAATTTAGGAATACCTGTTTTCACCGTTTGATCTACAGGTCTAGATCGGAGCCAATAACAATGAAATAAATCCGGATTTGAATCTGAACAATGGCGATGGACAGTTGTTCCTACAGATCTGATCTTCTGATCTGTTCCCTTGCTCCTTGGAAATCTGGTGAGGATTATCTACCAAGTTAGATCCGATATCTGGAGAAATCGATCAGTTTCTCCCTCAGATTGTCGCCGCCGTTCTCTCTCTCTATTTTCAATATACTGAAAAGTCTCAAATGATCTGATAGAGAGAAGACCTATATATAGTGTTAGGGTTTTTGAGAAACCCTAACCCTAATGGGCTTGAGCAGTTCATGGGCCAGACTAGGGACTAGATGCAAATAATAAAGTGGGCCCTCTTTATTAATTAATTCTTCCTTGTTCAACCCATAACATAATTAATTAATAAAACATTGTTTTAACCTTCACCACGGTAACAATGCTGACTCGCCCCTTTATTACCACGTTATTAGGAACGGGTTGCACCAAACTAACATGATCCACATATTTAAGGTTTTAGACATTCATTAATTAATTTGGCTTATGACAATCAGCCGCAATTAATTAATCTCTTATTTCCTGAGTAATACCACTCATTCCTTTTCACTTATGCCTGAATTAAATAATTCAACCTGCAGAGTTTAGCATAATGAACCTTGTAAGCTTCTCAGAGAATGTCACCATCCTGAAACAGATATGCTTACCTAAACGTCCAGCCTAAGCAGGCACACACAAATTGCATACACCCAAAATACGTGTACAAGAGTACATGTAAGACTCGCCACCATGGTAAATCAAAGTGTGGTCAATCTGTGTGTGCCCCTTATCCTTCAGTTAGGTTTAAGATCATAGGAAGTATGTTAGGTATCTGGCTCATTCGTATGTCAATGAGAATGGCACATCCCACTGTTGATCCTATCAATACATAACCCTATACCGACACATCAAGTAGCTAGGATAAGCCCACTTATGAACCGATCTGCCGCAGCTTAGACCGACAGCCTATCCAGGGATTGTCTGAGCTGTGATACTGTTTATATCTCGCTAGGTCAAACGACTCATATGATCCTCTGTGATCTCCTACACACCATATGGTCATCCCTATAGGCGAGATAATAGGATATTATGGTTCGTTGTATGCTTGTTTCATCAGACAGCGAGCATTGTTGTAGCAGCATATTTATGAAGACCAGTGTACAAAACACTTAATCATATATGCTTTCAGTATATAATCCCAACAACTTCAAGGTGCCACCTGGCTTCGAGGAACTGAAGAAGGCGTGAAGATCAACTACCTGGGCGAGTGATCCATTCTGATGTGGATGGTGGTTTTCGCAGCATTTGGCTATAGATCGTGTGGATTGTATCTTCATTACTTAGTGAATTACCAGATTAATTTCCAAAGAGTGGACGTAGGACTTAAGGCTTCGAACCACTATAAATATCTTGCCTCATTTACAGTTTTACTTAGTTTACGCATCATTCAGTTTCAATTGTGTTTTGAAACCTTCAACACTTCTCCAAAAATTTTGAAGTGTATAACTGTTGACTTGATATAACTGTAAAATGGGTACCTAAATCTGCTCGCTAACACAAACTATATTTTTTGAACTACTGATTAAAACTGAATCTCCAGTTTCAAACTGAACTGCTCGCCTTAAGAGTGCAAATAACCGTCCTTATACTTCCGCTGCATATTATTTTGTACTCTGATCTGGGACCAACACGTATGGTACAAGACTCATCTCATCTTTCTCTTTTTGTGTCTTAGGACACTGTCATTTAGAAAGATTTACTCAAAATCTGAAAGGTAATAAGCCTTTCTTGGCTAGCTGCATGCTGAACTGGGCTATCACAATGTCCACATAGGATGTCAGGGATAAGCTTATCATCCTTTTTCTTACGATCCTGTAAGAATTTAATCCCAAGGATGTACCTAGCTTCTCCCAAATTCTTCATTTGGAATTGTTCGGATAACCAACTCTTAATCTTTGACATCACTCCCTCGTTGTTTGCAAATAGGAGTATGTTGCCCATATATATTGCACGAAAAACCACGCTCCCACTAACACAAAGTCGGTATACAAAACTATCATTTTCCAACTGTGAAAATCCAAAGGATTTAATTACATAATTGAAACGCATGTTCCTGAACCTTTAAGCTTGCTTAATTCCGTAGAAGGTCTTCTTAAACTTCCAGACAAGATGTTATTCGTCTTTACAAAAATAACCCCCGAGTTGTTGCATATAGATGTCCCTACCTTCTTCAAGGTAATTGTTTAGAAAAGCCATTTTGACATCTATGTGCCAAATCTCGAGGTCCATATACGCCGTTGTGGCAAGAAGTATCCAGATGGATTTGAGCATGGTTACTGGTGAAAAGGTTTCATCAAAGTCAATGCCCCCTTTCAGACTATAACCCTTTGCCACTGGCCTAGCTTTGAAACACGAAATTTCTCCATCTGGTCCCATTTTCCTCTTGTACATCCACTTGCATCCTATAGCCCTAAAACAATCAGGCAGCTAAGATTTCTGGAATACATCAATAGCAGTTATGGATTCTATCTCAGAATCCATAGTGATGCGTCTTTTCTCACCATCCTTGTCGTCTACTGCGTCAACATAGGTCAGTTGGTCAGATCATGTTCGTCTTCTGGGTTCAAGTCTGAACAATCATCCATGAACACGTACCTATCCTGTTAGAAAATGATTGTCCCAATGCGATGAGGCATAGGTGCCATGTTAGCAGTTGGTGCAGTAACTTGTGGTTCTGCACCTTGCACTGAAGAATGTATAGGTGGTGTTTTACCTCCCGAAGGTAAAACCAAATTTGCATGTTTTAATTCCCTTGGAATTGCATTTTCGCCTTCAATTACTTAAAGTATTATATCACTCCCCGTCTTGTTGTTTCTCATATACTCATCCTCCAAGAATCTAACATTGGTGATAACAACGATTCTCTGACTCTCAGTACAGTAAAACAAACCACCTTTTGTTTGCTTAGGATACCCAATAAAAAGCATTACCTTAGACCTTCTTTCTAACTTATGTGGTTCCATCGTCAGCACATATGCTGGAAAACCCCATAATCTAAACTTTCTCAAACTGGGTTTGCATCCAAGGAAGAGTTCATAGGGTGTCTTAGAAACCGATTTAAAAGGCACCAGGTTTGAGATGTAAGCTCATTGATCTTACCATTTCTAAAAGAGTTCTATTTCTTCTTTCAGCTACATGATTTTGTTATGGTGTACCCGGTGCAGTTCATTGGGATGAAATTCCATGATCTAACAAATATTGTAGGAACTCGTTCCCACGGTATTCACCACCGCAGTCAGATCGCAATGACTTGATAATTTTCCCAACCTTCTTTTCTACCTCAGCCTTGAATTCTTTGATTTTCTCAATGAAAGTGACAAAATACTCATACCCTCCACGAGCCTGTGTTGATATGGGCCCACATAAGTCAAAATGGATAAACTCCAACACATCATCTACTCGAGACTGACTAGCCTTAAAGGCCTAGAAGACATCTTTCCCTCAATGCAGGATTCGCAAACTTGACAAGGTACAAGTCGGAATAAGTCTAATGTACCGTAATCTGCGAGTCGCTGAATATTCTTCAAGTTGATGTGGCCCAGTCGTAAGTGCCAGAGATATGTAAGACCCTGGTAAGAAGAAGTAAACATTGTCTTTCTAGTATTATATATATCAGATGAATTACAAGCAACATTTGCAGAAGACTTGTGATGACAGTTAATGACATAAAGAGAGTTATTCAGCATTCCATGGCAAATAACAATGTTATTACCAATGATAGAACCACCACTATAAAAAATAACTGAATATCCATCAATAAAAAGTTTGGAATTTGAAATAAGGTTCCGCCGAAAATTCGAGTCAAACTAGAATCGTCAAAGCACAAGGTGAAATCTCCAATGGTTGCTACACTCACTCGCACTGCATTCCCCATTTACATTGTAACCTCATCATTCTTCAACACCTTCCTCGGTGTGAACCTATGCAAAGTGTAACAAACATGATCAGTAGCTCCAGTATACACTAGTTGCGAATGGGTAGAAACAAATGATAATATGTTTTCGTTACAAATGCAAATGATGTACCTTGTCTTTTACATCCACATGCATTCTTTCTTGAAGTGACACCTACCCATTTCATTTCCTTTTACCTTCTTTCACGGCTTCTTTGATCAATCAGTTTTTTGTACCCGTCATTGTTCACATTCTTCAATGTGTTCAGACTACGCACTAACTCTGATAACTCAGAATCTAAGAAGGTATGAAAGATTGTTCTGCTAAGAGATCATTAAGCAACTCATGAAAGGTATACTTACTTCTCTCAGCTACATCCTTCTAAAAATCATAGAATGAAAGCGGTAGTGAGTTCAAGATTATATCGATCTTGGCCCGATCACTGATACATCCACCAGTACGTGTAAACTGATTCGTGGTGTTATCCATCATCATCACATGTAATGTCAATGAACTACCATCATCCATTCTCTTGCGAACAAGATCTTTTACAAGATCATAGTTGAAAGTTCGTTCCACTTCCCCATACGTAGCCACCAAGTCATTCCAGATCTCAACTGAGCTACAATAGCCCATATACTTTAGCTTCGATTCTCTAGGCAGGTTATCCGAGATTAATTTGTAAGTAAAATCTTCAGATGCCACCCATGTGTCATAAAATTTCTTCTCACGTCTAGAGACTTTATGGTAACATGGGGAAAGTGGTTTCATAATAAAAACTAATGTATGTTGCTTAGACAGGAGAATATACTCGATGCAATATCTCTACTCAGGGAAGTTCGGACCAGTTAAAGGATTTTGTGCGATAACATTGATGACATTAGACATAGACATATCTGAAAGAAATAAAGAATTTAAATAAGAACAAACATTTAGAACATTCAATAACAAATGCATCGAAAACCTCTTGATAAATCAAATACAAATGTTTTTGACTAATTGCCCAAAGGTTCCCACCACAAGCTACACTCGTAGACTTTTACGATGTCACCCTCAACCAGACTGCGGGTTTTAAGCCCCAACCCTTAAATTTTATACCATGTCAGGAATCCTTAGACACTTGAAATTAATAATTAGTGTAAAAACATAGACCAAGCCATCTTTCAAGAATAGGGTACCAGCAACTGCATATATCCTCAAATGCTTCTAAACAACTAACCACAAATTTAACTCCAGCTAAAAGAGGTCGATTTGGCATACATACGAGATCCGTACCGCATGATCCTTAAAGCCTTTGTTATCTTTAATTTTAATCAATCCGAGAATACTTATGAGAAAAGAATTACCTACACTCGTAGAAGTTTACGCAAATCTCTCCCACTATTCACTTAATTCATATTGTTTGTTTAGAAATCCTAACGACTGCTGCCCATGTACCTCCGGGTATTAGCAAGCTACACTCGTAGGCATTTACTAAGACGAGAGGCACACTTACAGTCTAGGACCAATTTGTGGAGGTCTGTTGATTTTAATTAAAAAATCTACTTAGTATTTTTTTTCAAAAGGTTTTCAAGTGCGCACGTAAATAATTTCTTGTCATTGTATTTTACCGAATTTTCGCATAAAATTAAACATGTCTAAAAACTCAAAATATAATTCCATCATGAAATTAATCACATAAGCATGCTTTAAAAGCGGTAAATAATAAAGCAATAAATCATGCTTTCTTATTATCTACACATGCTTAATGCGCAAATAATAAGTCATACATCATACGAGGACAATTAAGACAAAGAAAAATTCTTCGTGGACCCAAACAGGAAATAAAATCCTATCTATTACAAAATTTGAATTTGAATACATATCTTAAAATCTTCAAGGGCTTTGGTTTTCTCAACCACCAAATCTTTTTTGATCTAGGGTTTGTAAATTGAAAATTGGTCCTATAATTGAACTGCAAACCCTAGGGTTTACATGAGATTGTCACCAGCCACCAAATCACGAACCACCACCTCAGCAGCAGCAGCCGACTGTTGATAGCTACTGCTGCTGCCACCAGCCACTGCTACGCCTGGGGCCGCCACGCCGCGCGTACGCCGCCCTCATCGCTTGACTGCAACCACATGCTGCCTGCCCTTGTGGCTGCGCCGCCGTGTCGCATGGCTGCCTCTGTAGGCTGCCTGCCCGTGTGGCTGCAATGCTGCCGCACCGTCGCCTGCAGCCGCACGTCGCACGCGGCCTCCTTTCACCGGCAAGCAAAGCTGCTGCACCACCCCCCATGGTCGCACGTGGTCGTCATTCGCCGCCGCTGGGCTGTTGTTGCCAAATTTCGTGTCGTACAAAATACAGATTTGCAAAAATACAAAATAGATCTAATCTATTACAATTGAATTTTCTAACAAATCTAATCAAGTATTTTCTCGTGATTGTACAAAATTAATTTAATCCAAACACTGATAAACCATAGTGGGTTAAATTAAATGGGTTTCCACGAGGAACAAACAAAAACCAAAAACCATCCAAAGTAGTAAAATAAATCTATACATGCATAAATCGATAAATTATTTGACAAATAAAGCCATGATATAGAATCGGGCTCTGATACCAATTATAGGGATTTCGTTGTCGTGAATTGGATCACCTAATCCAAGCGAAACCCGGATCGTTCATGGATGACAAAATAATTGCCAATCGATAAAACCCTAGCACGCTCCTATGAATTTAATGTGATTGATAATAGGACTACCTTAAATCCGTAGAGTATGAAACGATCTTTGCATTGAATCCAATCTTTTGATTCCACCACGCGATTTGATTAAATCTGTGGAATAATAAATTAGTATAGAAATCTAATTTCTAGATTTAATCAAACGAGTGAATCAGAAAGAGAAGAAAGGTTGTTCTCCAGATTAGATCTTCAGATTTGTATCCTAATATTGTTCAATCCTGCTAATGGTGAGATTCCACAGGACTGTGATCTGCAGGACAGAGTCGAATTTCATATTCTCCCTTAACACAACTGGCGTTGCCCCTTCACTCTCTCTCTCTAGTTTTTCTGTATTTGTCAACGGATATGATTTGAGAGAGAGTGACTGCTATTTATAGACCTAGGCTTGAAACCCTAGTGGACTCATTCAGCATATTATTTGGGCCAAATCTGGGACCTAATGCATATAATAAAGTGGGTCAATGAATTAATTAATTCTCATATCCACAATGTAGGACATAATTAATTAATTAATATTAATTCCTTTTCAACACAGAATTAACACAGACCTACCCCTGTATTACCACGTTATGAGAACGGGTTGCATTTACTTGACGAATCCCCATATTTAAGGTTACTGGACATTCATTAATTAATTGGAGTTATTGACAACCTTCACACAATTAATTAATTTCTTATTTTCCTGAGCAATACCCCTCAAACCATATCACGCGTGATTGAACTTAATCAGTCTGCAGGACATTAGCACGATGAATGTTATTGAGCTCCTAAGGGAATTTCCCCATCCCATTCCTCGGATATGGTAACCTAACTCCAGTCATCAGAACATTTTACACGAACTGCATTTACCAAATTTTACGGTACAAGCACGTTACTCAAGCTCTCCACCATGGCTAGTAAAAATAATAGTCAGCCCGTGCATACTCTTGATCCTTCGTTAGGATTTAGATTCAATCAAAAGACGAGATCATTTATTCTTTGATGTCAGATAGAAGAATACATCTCATTGTGGTCCATAAGATTTTCTACTATGTTGCAGCCTACACCGATAAATTTATCATCAAGCTATCTCAGTTGTGATCACTATATTTATATCTCACTAGGTCAAGTGATGATACTGTCTTCTGCGATCTACAACATGGCGTATGATGTTCCTTATCAGTGAGATAAGAGGATTCCTTATCAGTGAGATAAGAGGATACCATTGTTTCTCGCGTGTGAGTTTGCTTAAAAGATAGGAAATAAAGTTGAATGTTTACACACTGTAATAAATCCTTTCAATATACGAAACCCAACACTTATAGCCTCTCTCAGAAATCTCTCCAAAGGTGCAAACCCATCTGGAGCTAGAAAGATGTAAATGTTAACCTTCTGCTTATCTTCATATGTTTTTGCTAAATATACCTGTTAGCTTATATCGTTGTACATGTAATTATCTCCATCATTATATGGGTAAGTTGACTTGTTTATGAAAATTACATTTGGTCCAACAAATGGTCTTTATCTCTTTGTTGAACTTACACATTCTCGTGTAATCAACAAGCTTCTACTTTCGCTCTTACTTGAGTTTTTTTTGCTATGAACATACTTGAATTTATTAATCATGCAATATCTCTCCCAGTTTGAGAGCGAAGATCTTAAGTAGAGTAGACTGAGTTCGATGGGGAACTTTTCTTGAGTTTATTGACTAATAGTTTTTTACTTGTAAAAACATGGAAAAAAATTTCGTTCCTCATCAGCTTAGTATAGAGATAGCTTCGACCACACTAAAAAGGGGGAAATTTTTAGAAAATTGGTTAGAAATTTCCTTATTTTATATTATTTTGGTGGGTCAAAGAATGTAAAAGCCATCTTAGTTTGTCTCTATGTTAGTTTCAGTTAGATCTAAAAATGTAAAGTCATGTATAGGATCCTTATCGAGTTGTAAACTAAAGCTGATTTGAAAACCAGACTGATGAGTGAGTTTGGGATGTGCAAGACTCGAACAGACTAAGGTTCATCCAAACTTACAAGTCTGGTATACATGAGTCTAGATTCACAAGTTTGGACTACACTGAGTACGGGAATAAACAATATGGTATTATTAAGTCTAACATACTAAATTTACCAGCATGGGATCGAGCGTATATTGATTGTTGATTTCACCAAAGCATGGACCTGCAAGTATGCGACATCAGTATGGATTTTGCAGTTTCAATCTCGACGCAAAGAGGAAAAGCATATGTCCCGAGGAACATAGTAACAAGTACAAACTTTAAGGATTGGAGATTCCTTAAAGTCTGCAAGCTCAAGACCCTAGTCTTGATGACTAGGACTTACAAGTCCAGGATTCCTCGGACTGATAGACTATCGTTTCGACGAAAAGAGGAACAGTCGTTGTCAATGCGAGAAAAAGCGGAGTAAGTGCTAAATGTCTGGAAAAAGCACCACCTACCCGTAGTGTGCAGCAGTCGACAGAGACACCAATTGGACATCCTCCAATCTATTTCTAACAGATATTAAATTAAAACATTTAACCTCACGGTTATAAATACCGGAGAATTTCTTCAGAACAAGGTTACGAACTCGAACTGATCAATCAACCATACCGCTAACCAAGCTTATGTTTCTCAAAGTGCAAAAACTCTAACGTTCGAGGCTCTTAAGATTTTTCCGTGTGTCACTCTAGTGAACACAAGACTCAGAATATCCGAGATTTTGAGTTATTTCTTGGTAATATTTCTCTCCAAGAAAGATTACAACCGTTAAGTACATCTAATACTTTGACTGTTAATGGCTTATTGCTGCGAATCTGGTAGTTTTGGAGAAACTCTAAACACCCCATTCCGGCGATGAGCAGGACATGTGGTGTGCCCACAATCCAAAGAGCTGCTAAGAGAAGGAGGAGCAAGGACCAGGCCAGTGAGCTTGTAGATCGGTGGATAAGGCATTCACCGACAAGCAATCGATTGGAGGAGCACCTGTGTTATCCTTGTCTTAGTGGATTTCCAGACATTTTGTCTTAAGAGTGGACGTAGGACCTTTAAAGTCCAAACCACTATAACCTTTGTGTTTTTAAGTGTTGTAGTATATACACAAAACTGATATTAGGCATACTAGGACTTATGTACAAAAACAAGATTTGACAAACGAAACTGACTCGTAAGTATCAGTTTAGATAAGTGTCAGTTTACCGAATTTAAAATTAATTTTTTTATTGTGCAAACTAATTTACTCTAATAAAACCGGGACCAACAATTTACAAATAATACAAAAACCAAAACCTCAATTCGGAAATATATATATATAGGGTAGTGATTAGGTGAGAATAGGATTTACTAGGAGAAATTAGAATAGATCTCGTGTGTCCATCTCATCAAATCGACGAACAAGATTCATTCTCAGCAAATTGAAAAACGCGGCATTTTTGCCCCAATATCCTGCAGTAAAGGCTAAAACTGTAAAAATACTCAAACACAAACAGCAACATGCATTTTTAGCCCGATTTACTTCATTTTTAGCTCGATTTACTTCATTTTTAAATAAATACGAATTAAAAAAATTATACCGCATTAACTGTCCTAAGTTCATTTTTGACCATCGTACGTGCATCTATAAGAATACTATCATGCATTTTTGGTTACATTCTTATTGACTTTGACACAATACCATAAATCATGATATGTCAACTTTTTACATTTTGCACAAATTCTCATTGGTTCATCCAACATTCTAAGAACTTTCTCATTCCTCGAAACAATTCGACTTCCACTGTCTTTGGTTTTCACAATAATTGGAGTCAACACTTCAATATTTTCAGGAATCGATCGATCATAAAAACCTTCAAACATCTTCTTCTTCAAAGCAGCAACACGGGCATAGTCCCTATAAAACTCAATACCATCATCAACAGTTCTAAAAACTCTGCCCCTAAAACGCTTCATCTCATCAACATACTTTGGAATAAATGAACCTGTAAGATACAAAAATGCATAAATTTAACAATAAAGATGCACAATATAAAAGTAAAAATGAACGATGAAAAAATAAATTTTTTAAACTATATTCATGCACAATTAACAAAGTCGAGACTGAACACGAATACCAAATCCAGAAACAAAGAAAAAAAATTTGATCCACAAAAGAAATATAAATCAAATCGAACGAAGAAGGAAGAAGAAATCAAATCGCGCGAAGAAAGGAATAAAAAATCTGTAAGATACAAAAACGCATAAATTTAATGCTAAAGATGCACAATATAAAAGTAAAAATGAACGTCGATCTGAATAAAATAATTTTTTTAAACTATATTCATGCACAATTAACAAAGTCGAGACCGAACACGACTGCGAAATCCAGAAACAAAGAAAAAAATCTGATCGACAAAAGAAATATAAATCAAATCGAACAAAGAAGGAAGAAGAAATCAAATTGCGCGAAGAAAGGAATAAAAAATCTGATGAGATACTATTTTAGATTTTAAAAAAAGCTAAAATTACAAAAATAACCTTAATTTTGCAACACTGCATGATAATCGAGGAAAACTGCACACGGAGTGAAATAGATCATGAGCGTTGAAATTACAAAATCAAAGGTTAAGATTTATTCTCATTTCTCATACTAAAAACTATTCTTATATGATCATTACTCTACATATATATATATATATATATATAAGGGAGTGATCATATGAGAACTCCCCTTACCATGTGAAAATAAGAATTAATCTCGGCCATCCAATTGGTGATCCAACGCTCAAGACTAAATAAATCCGGCTGCATTATAGTGTAGTGAAACATGCATTAAAGGGTAACTTTGTAGTATTTTTTCTCTCTCCTCTAAAATCAACCTAAATCTTTAAATGATCATATCTCCTTCAATTTAGATTATTTTTTAATGTATCATACATAAAATTAAATGTAATTTAATTATCATTCAAACGAAATCCCTATTGCATATGTTTCGATTTGAAAATCATCGTAAAAAATAAAAATTAGTGATTATATGCATAATTCTCGTAACAGTACACGAATTCTTATATAATGAATGGAGTTGCACAATATAATGCATGAAGTTATATTATATAATGCAGAATATGATAGATAAAATGCAATAACCTTTTTCCTGCAAGATCAAAAAAAATATTCATTATCATTGCATACTGTAGATAATATCATAGTTGTTATAAAAGTTGATCATATATTACTTGTTTTTAATTTTGTATTTTCTTGTTATATTATATAAATGTATATTACTATATTATATAATGCATCTTTGTTAGGTATATAATGAATGTTTGCTAGGTATATAATGCACGTCGAGGTCAATATAATGCATGAAGTTATATAATGAATACAATAGCACAATATAATGCTTGAAATTATAGTATATAATGCAAAATATGATACATAAAATGCAACATATTTTTTCAGCGAAATCATCATTCTTCATTATATTTGCACTTGTTATGTATTATATAGTAATAACATATGCATTATACTGAAAGTAATATAACTTTCTGTAAAATAAAAGTAATATCATGTATAATATGCATAATTCTCGTAACAATATACGAATTATTATATAATGAATGGAGTTGCACAATATAAGCATGAAGTTATATTATATAATGCAGAATATGATAGATAAAATGCAATAACTTTTTTTCCTGCAAGATCAAAAAAAAAAAATTCATTATATTTGCATATTGTAGATAATATCATAGTTGTTATAAAAGTTGATCATGTATTACTTGTTTTTAATTATGTATTTTCTTGTTATATTATATAAATGTATATTACTACATTATATAATGCATGTTTGTTAGGTATATAATGCATGTCGAGTTCAATATAATGCATGAAGTTATATAATGAATACAATAACACAATATAATGCTTATAGTATATAATGCAAAATATGATAGATAAAATGCAACATATTTTTTCAGCAAAATCATCATTCATCATTATATTTGCACTTGTTATATATATAGTATGCATTATAATGAAAGTAATACAATTTTTTGTAAAATAAAAGTAATATCATGTATAATATGCATAATTCTCGTAATAGTACACGTATTCTTATATAATGAATGCAGTTGCCCAATATAATGCATGATGTTATGTATATAATGCAAAATATGATAGATAAAATGCAACATGTTTATTTGAGCGAAATCATCATTCATCATTATATTTGCACATGATATTATATAGTAATAACATATGCATTATAATGAAGGTAATATAATTTTTTTCTGAAATAAAAGTAATATTATATATAATAGAGGAAGTAATGTCATATAATGATAGTAATATTGTTCTAAAATAAGAGTAATACCATATTATAATGCAGGAATATGTTTGTCCGGTATATAATGAACGTTAGGTATATAATGCATATTTCCTAGGTATATAGTGCATGTTTCTTATGCATATAAAGCATGTTTGTTAGATATATAATGCATGTCGAGATAGAATATGCAAACAAAATCTTAAATAAGTACAAAATGACAAAAAGATCCTATAATGCAGGTTTTTTTAGATAAAATGACCGAAAATTTTAGTAAAATCCTGAGCGTTCATTCATCAAAATCAATGGCGAGGATTGATTCTTATTTCTTATGGTATGAGTGGTTCTCACTGGATCACATCCATATATATATATATATTGGAGGGATCATGTAAAAAAAATTCCCATGTGAGAAAAAAGAATGAATCATGTCCATCAGATCTAAAAAAATCAATTGTTAATATTTAATCAAGCAACAATTAAAATGCAATCAAGCAACAAAATGATCAAGCAACAACTAAAACACAATCAAGCAACATTGTAATCAAGCAATGACATGAATACAATCAAACAACGTCGTGAATGCAATCAAGCATCTTTCTCATTTTCTCACGTTAAGAGTTTTCTCACTGAATCTGCTCCCTATATATATATATATATATATAAAATATTTAAGGAAGGGTATGACTGCGCACTCAAGTAAAAATTAGGGCAAATGAGTAATTTAGGGACAAGATGGTGCTTGTACTTTATTCGACAACACCCTGTTGCCTTTCTTTTAAGAACATAAATACGTCACATTAAAAATAAGATTCAAGATTGTAACCAAAATAGTTCGTAAGTGTTAATACCCTAGTAATTATGGGTCCACCATAGCTTAACTTAGTCGCTTCACAAAATCAAAAGCAATATTTTTCATATTTCAGACTAGGATAAGATGTAAGATGGGCAACAACAAAACACACTTTGTGTCACATTAGGGACATCAAATCTCACTTCACAAGCACATGCAAGGAAACAATATTTTTTTATCTCTTTCTTTATCCCCAATTCAAATGAATAATTTAATGCCCCTCAGCCTACTTGAATTGTTTTGGGGTGGGCAATGTGTTTGTTTTATACAATGTATGAGATTGTGTTTGTTTTGTGAGTTTGTGTTATAGATATTTATTATGAAAGGGAAAGGGGTGGGGAATGCTTGATTATAAATCTATATACTATATAGTATTTAATAAAGGGAAATTAGAGGTCTGGTTGAAAGCAATGGAATTGACCCTCTCGCTTCCAAAGCTGGTGGGAATCCACAAGGTTAGCCTTCCTCTGCACAATCTTCACTACCATGCACAGGGAAAAAAAAAAAAAAGTACATTAATCATCTACTGCTAGGTACCCCATCTTAAAATTTCAATGTTTAGGGTATTCTAGTGATTTCTCAAAGTTATAAAAAATAATGGTCTTGTAAAAGATTGTGTGATACAAAATCCATATAATATAAAAAATTATACATTACTTATGAAATAAAAATACATTATTTATTGAAATTTCGGATAAAAATATGAATAAGTTTAAATCCGTCTCAAAAAACAAATATGAGTCTGTCTCATACAAATTTTTTAAATATAAAAAATTGACATTCCAAGCATGAAGGCTTTGGGATTGTATATTCTGTCTCTGTAGTGGGAGATTTTGTGTGGAAGATACTTGATCTAAGAGAGTGACAAAAAGACGCGTAATTGAAGGACTGCAGTCCAAAATTATGTTTTGTTTATTATGGCTCTCAAGGCATATTTATACAAGTAACTGCAGTATGTTTAAGGAAACAACGGAATTTAATGAAATCAAACACGTAATTTTCTTTTCAAAATCTTAAATTTGGCTAACACATAACTCTCATTCTCGTATTGTGAAAATCCTTAGGATTTATCACTTCATCAAAACATTTGTTCCATGACCGCAAAACTTGTTTAAGTTTATACAAGGACTGTCTTAGCTTCCAGGCAAGATGCTCATTACCTTTCCGTACATAACCTTCCGGCTATTTCATATAGATGTCACGACCTTAATCAAAGTTACCATTCAGAAACGCAATTTTGACATCCATCTGTTAGATTTCTAGGCCCATATGTGTTGCTATGACTAGAAGAATTCAAATGGATTTAAGCATTACAATGTGTGAGAAGGTTTTGTCGTAGTATATGCATTCTTTCTGACTATATACCTTCGCCACCAACCTAGCTTTAAAAGTTTAAAAGGCATCATGTTATCATTCAAATCCCTCTTCATCTTCTATACCCACTTGCGACCTACAACTCGAGAGCCATCTGGTAGCACAAATATTTGTCATAAATCCATAGCTAGTACATATTTAATTTTTGAATCTATAGTAAGACGTCATTTTTCATCATCCGTGCCATTGAAATCTTATTCGTAAGTCCATGGGTTAGCATCATCTAGTTCGTTTGGACCAACTCTGATGACTCTCCCACTAAAATATATCGTTCGGGCTATCGAGGGACCAACGAGTGTGACTAAGCTCCTTTACTGTGTTAGTTATAGGTGCATTACCCTATGATAAACCGCCATGCATAGCTGTTCGCGTTGTTTGTTCCATACCTTTTCCAGATATGCTCAATTTGCTATGGGGTTTTCCTAATGGATTTGAATTGTCTTCTCCAAATTCTTCGAGAACTATTTCACTCTTGCATTTATGATTTCTTACAATCCCGTGTAGGAACTGAGTCTACAATAGGCATTGTGATCGCCATTTATTTCTTAACCTCATATTAGATTTATGGAATATCAAAATAAATTCTATGAAAAACAGTAAAGACCCTATGCATGCTCCTATTTAATTTAATGCGTAGATTCAAAGAAATACCTCAACTCCTGCGGTTTGAATAACGACGGTAGATGGTTGATTGTGTTCCTACAAATCTGATCGTTTGATTTGTTCTTGCTCGATCCAGAAATCTGGTGAGGATATGCTACCAGATTGAAACTGTAGTGGAGGAACTCGATTACTCATTCTCCTCCTACTGTAGACGCCGCCCACTCTCTCTAGGTTCTCAGCTTTGAAACTTCAAACTTATGTGGGAAGTGAGAGAACTGATCTATTTATAGATCTTGGGATTGGGTTATTAGAGTTTAATAAACCCTAGTGGGCTCATGCATTATTGGGGCACACCAGGGATCAAATAAAAATAATAAATTGGGTCTCCTATTAATTAATTCCATTTTAACCCAGAATATAATTAATTAATAAACATCAATTAATAACGGTTTGCATTGACTTGGTTAATGCCCATATTTTTGGTTTCAGACATTCATTAATTAATTCAGCATATGAGAATTAGCTGCAATTAATTAATCACTTATTATTCCTAAGTAGTACCACTCAACCCTTATCGCTTACACTTGAATCAATGAATTAGCCTGCAGGATTTAGCATAACAAACCTCGTGAGCTTCCCAAGAATTGTCACAGTCCTAAATGGATATGGGTATCTAAATCTAGCCTATGGAAACCCCACACAAACTGTCATCACCTTAGATGCAGATTTACGAGTACATGTAAAACTCTCCACTATAGAAAGTCAAAGTGACATCCATGTGTGCCCCTCGGCCTTTAATAGACTTTAGATCCGACCAAGTTACCGAGATATTTAGTCATTTATATTTCTAGTAGAATGGTCCATCTCACAAGTATATCCTATCAATACATTGAGATATACCGGTCACACAAAATAGTCAAGATAAACCACTTATAGAACTAGTGTACCGCAGCTTAAACTGAAAGCCAAACCAGAAATTGTCTCAGTTGTGATAACATTTTATATCTCCATAGGTTGAACGATCTATACGATCTTTTGTGATCTCTTACACACCGTATGATCTCCTTATTAACGAGATACTGGATTTGTTTGTTCGCATTGTATGACTTATAATTCAGACAGGTGTTGTTTAATGCAAGTTATTAAAGATTACAAGTATATATAACATAATGCTTCCTAATATATCAATCATAATGCTTTTATGTATAGAATTCCAACAATGTCCCAGTTATACTCAAAGTATTATACCATTACTTTCTAGAGTATAACTTGTATCTATTCTAATCTAGCTATTACATTTCGTCACCAGGTGGCCGACTTCATACTTAGTCCTAGGCTACGAATATGATTGTCGTATGCCTTTTGTGATAAGATCTTGGTAAATGGATTCACTAGATTATCCTTCATGTCAATCTTCTCTATTAGTACATCGCCTCGCTACGATTTCTTGTATGATGTGGTACTTTCTCTATATGTGCTTTGACGCCTTGTGATTTCTTGGTTCTTTAGAGTTTGTTCTTGCACAAACATTATCACAATATACCGTGATAATCATGGGCAAACTCAAAACAAAATCCAATTCTTGGAGGTAGTCCCGTAGCCATACTACTTCTTTAGAAGCCTCTGAAGCTGCAACATACTAAGCTTCGATGGTCGAGTCTGTGATACACTTCTATTTCGCACTCCTCAATGTTACAACTCCACCTCCCAAGAGGAACACATAGCCTAAGGTCGATCTCTTCTCATCCTGGGCCGCCATGGAATCCGAATCAGTATAACCCACATGGCACAAATTCTCACACGGATAAATGAGATAATATGTTTGACAATAGTCCAATTTGCATGTCCAATGTTAGACTTATATCTGGCCACCATGCCCACGATATAACAGATATCTGGCCTCGTAAATAGCATTGCATACATGAGACTTCCCAGTGTCGAAGCATATGGTATCTTTTCCATCTTATCCATCTCCTCTTCTTTTATAGGGCATTGTGTTTTAGATAGAGGAACACCATGTATGAAAGGTAGCTATCCTTTCTTGGCATTTTGCATGCTAAAACGAGTAATCACATTATCAATATAGGTGTCCTGAGACAAGGTTGACATCTTCTTCTTGCGATCACGCAAAAGTTTAATCCTAAGGATGTATTCAGCGTCACCTAAGTCTTTCAATTGAAACTATTCGGATAACCGTCTCTTTATGTCTGACAACATCTTCACATCGTTGCCGAATAGAAGAATGTCATCTACATAAAGTGTAAGGAATACCAAGCTTCCATTGACACATAATTTGTATAAAAAAGTTTTGGTCTCACACTATGAAAATCTATAAGATTTAATCATATCATCGATGTAATCCCATGCTCTGACGAAAAATGTAAGAACTCGTCAATGAGATACTCACTACCACAATCAGATCGTAATGACTTAATGGTCTTATTTAACTTCTTCTCTACTTCCGCCTTGAATTCTTTGAATTTTTCAAAGCATTCAGACTTATAGTGAAGTAAGTAAAAATAATCGTATCTCGAGTAATCGTCAATAAAAGTGATGAAATACTTAAATTCTCCACGAGCTTGCGTAGACATTGGTCCACATAAGTCTGAGTGGATCAATTTCGACACATCACTTGCTCGAGACTGACTTGCCTTGAAAGGTCTGGTCATCACCTTTCCCTCCATACAGGATAAACAAACTCGATGTGGAAGTTCCTGGATAGTATCCAACGTTCCATCATCCACGAGCCTCTTGATCCTCTTTAGACTGATGTGACCTAGTCTCAGATGCCATAGAAATGTAATAACCTCGTTAGAAGATGAAAAATTCTCTTCTTTTGATTAAATGAGTTATATGCAACATTCACAGAAGATTCACGCAAACAAGTTATGATATAAAGAGAGACATTTTGGATCCCATGATAGATAACACAATTATTGTCATTGATAGAAACATGACTATAAACAATAACTAAAAATTCATCGTTTATTATAAGGGAAATAGAAATCATGTTCCGCCGAAAATCCGGCACATACAAAATGCCTATTAATGTAACATCTCCAACTGCTGTTGTAGACACATGAGCAGATTACCCATGGAGATTCTCATCATTCAGCTCCTTGTCGGCCTGAACCCCTGCAAAGTGTAACAAGCATGATCTGTAGCTCCCGTATCCACTACCCACGAATGGAGAAATAGATGCTAAAAATGTTTCCATTAAAATTGCTAATGATGTTCCTTGTCCAACCCTCTTGGTCAGACTATCCTTGTTCCAGTGAAAATTTTTGCTACAACGAAAACACTTGCTCTTCTTCCCCAGTGTCACAGTCTTCTTTTTCCCAGAACTTTTGCTTCCAAGGGTTGTCTGGTTGTCCTGAGGTCAGAGTAGTATTGTATACAATGGAAGTATTAAATGATTGCACTTCTCAAACTAAAACTCAGTTTTCTGTTTTCAGTTTCTGAAAACTTATTTAGCATAATAGTTTTAAGTTTCAGCTTTAAGTATACACTTCAATACATAGAAAGTATAGAAGGATTCAAATAAGTTTTAAAACTTAACTCGCAGAAACTTAAATATAGCAGTAAATGACTCACGATATTTATAGTGGTTCGCTACCCTAAGTCCTATATCCACTCTTCCGAACTTAATCTGAGAATTCACTAAGTCATAGATTACAAGATTTCTCACGATCTATAACTAGCCTGTTGGATGCAAATGTCCTTCGGCTTGCTAGGTCACTCTCTAGAAAGTTGGTCGTCTGCTTCCTTTTTCAGTCTTGAAGTGAGGACATACCTTGCACCCTTGAACATGGAAAATTGGATGTTTGTTGTTCTTCCTAGAACTTTAGTGGTTGACTATGCCCATAATAATCTGAATTCTGGAATAGAAAACTGACTGTTGTGTTTAATACTTGAAAAGTAATAAACAACAAATGATTAGCTTTAGCTTAGAAATCTTAAGCTTCGTGTTTAGACACATGGAGTATTCAGAGTACTTTAGAGCTTTTGAGGTTTAACTTTGAAAGAGTTTTGGCTTATTTTCACACAAGTTTTAGGTGTTAATTTCCGTCGAAGTGGTCTGTTATTTATAGTCAGATTGGTTGCCCATTTGAAATTTTGTCCATTAGAGACAAGAATTCATCCATTAGAGACAACGAGAATGTCGTCCAATCGTTGCCCATTTTTTAATAGTTGTGGCAGCCAGCTCTCTGCTCTGCACTACTCTGAAATCTGCTTTTGATTTTTCGCAATACACTTTTTGTTGTTCCCAAGATCAAAGTCATCGTGGTGAATACAAACAACAAACACACACAAAATGCAGCGGAATATTAACATTCACTTGCACTTAAGTTCTTCTTTATCAAAGTAGTTTTTAGCTCAAGGTAGGATTAGGGATTCTTCAAGTCATACTCTAGCAACTTGGTTGCTAGGTTGAAAAAACAAACACAAGAAACAGTAAATAAATAAAACAGTAAAGAGACACGATATTTATAGTGGTTCAATCAAATCGATCTATGTCCACTCCTTAGCCGAAACGCTAAGAATTTCACTTAGAAAGTATACGAAATACAAGGATTTGCCTTTCACTTGTAGCAGGAAGTGAACTTTCGACCCGACCACTACAAATTTATCCTCCGTTACTTCGTTCTTCTCAGTCAGCTGCAGCTCCAGCCAAGTCAAGGGAGAACCTTCGTAAAATTTGTCCTTCGCTGCTAGGGGGAGCTTTTAAAGTTCTCTCCTGAACTTGTCTATTTTTGGCAATATGCCCTTTGGAGTCAGTCCCTTTTTAGAGTTGTGATGCTGGATGCTTCCTAGAATGGAAGGTATGATGGATTTATATACTGAAAGCATTATGATTGATATATTATGTACAAGGTCGATTGGTTAATATGTGTGGCAAACATGTGTCGCAAATGCAACATGTGTCGCAAACGCAATTATCCTCTTATCTCATCGATAGGGAGATCATACGGTGTGTAGAAGATCACGGAAGATCGTATGGATCGTTTGACCGAGCGAGATATAAATAGTTATCACAGCTGAGACAGTTCCAGGATAAACTGTCGGTGTAGGCTGCAGCATACGCAGTAATAAGCATCTTATCTTGGATGGCTTGGTATGCTGGTGTGGGGCACACATTGATAAGGACCTAAGTCGAGATCGATTCTTTTATCTGACATTAAAAGAATCTAGATCTCTATTGCTTGACGAGATCCTAAGCCTAAATGAAGGTACAAAAGTATATGCAGATTGTGTATTACTTTGAGTTGCAGTGAAAGGCTCTAGTTGAGCTTGTATACTTGTATCTTGGGTAATAGCAGTTTGTATATGACTGTCTGGTACTGGAACTAGGTAACCACATCCAGTATAGGATGGTGACATTCCCTGAACAGCTCAAAAGGTTCGTTATGCTAAGTCCTGCAGGCTGATTAAGTTCAAGCATAAGTGAAAAGGTTTGAGTGGATTGATTCAGGAATATAAGATGTTAATTAATTAAATAGCTTGTCAGAGCTTAAATTAATTAACGAATGTCTGTAACCTTAAATGTGGGGATATACCGAGCCCATGCAACCCATACCTCAAAACGTGGTAGCAAATAGGTAGGACAGTATTCATTCTCTGGTGGAATGAATCAATATTAATTAATTAATTATATTCTGGGTTGAATATGGGAATTAATTAATTGATAGACCTTATTTGCTATTTGCATTTTGGTCCCTGGTCTGGCCCATGAAACTCAAGCCCAATAGGAGTCCAGTAATTTCATATAAATAGGCCTCAGTTCCTCAGATCTCAATACACCACAAGATCATAAGTTGCACACAGTAAACCAGTTTTGGGAGCTGCGGTGATCGACTAAGATCTGAGAACGAGGAGGAAATTCTTCTACTCAACCAGGCAAGGGATCTGATAGAGAATCTTCACCAGATTTTCAGATCGAGTCAGGATACAGATCAGAAGATCAAATCAGGAGGATTTTTCTTCTTCTCTCTCTCCTTGTTTTTCGAAAATTATTATTTTATTTTCATAGATTTATTTCCTCAATCTATTAGGAAATCAAATCTTTGTGCGTGGGAAAGATCAAAGGGCATCTCCGCGCACGCATTCTTCAGAGTTCATCGATCCAGGTATTCCGCATAAACTTTCTTATGCATAATAATATAGGAGCATGCTAGGATTGTTCATAGGCATAGCAATTTATTTTTGATATTCCAATTAACGATCCTTGGCAAACGGACTTCGTGATTCAGTTCACGAATCCCTTCAAGGTATCCCAATGATTGGATTCTCGACCGATGTCAATGAATCTCTTAAAGGCAGTGTCAGATATTCAATGGAAGGCACTTCTTGTTGTTGAGAGCTTTGAATACACTCTTATCTCGCGCTCTCAACTGACTACTTTATCACTTGTTTGCTTTGTCAAATGAATCTCTAACTTAGGATGTTTGCGAGTGTAGGCAGTGATTGAAGCAGTAGTCATCTCTCACTTCTGGACTTTTCTTTTATACCTGGAGATTCAAACTTTGAATCTCCATACCCGTTAGACACAACGGCTCCTTCGTCCAAGAGTGGTTCGAATTTATCCCTCCTTTATGGCGTCGTATAGTACTTTCTGACCTACTTCAGGATAGTTTTGTCCTTTGGATGTACGTCTGTCAGAACGGTATTGTAGCAGTCGTTAGCTATCTCACCTTGCTAAGCCTTCTCGGAACGATCTGCTAAGCCTTCCTAGCAATCTGCTAGACCATGTATTGGACTGCTGACTGCTCAACAGTTGCTCATGTTTAGCACTTGGTTCCTTTGACTCCGGATTGCTATCGCCTTTAGCAATCTGCTACATGCTGACTCCTTCAGCATTCCGCTATACTTACTTTTAGCAAATGCTAACTTCTTCTAGCATTCTGCTACTTGTTCTTCCGACTGCTGAGCAATTGATTCTAGCAGTCTCTTCCTTTGACATAGGATTGCTAAATCCTTAGCAATCCCCTCCTTAGCACTTGACTGTTATTATCTCTAGCAGTCATCCTCGTCTGATAATATCTCTAGCAGCCACAATCTTCTAGGAATGATTCTAGCAATCTAATCTATTACAACTTGATACTTAGCCTATACAGGACATTACAAGAGTTGCTAGACTTTACTAGAATTTAGCAATTGATCGACCAATCTACTAAGGTTTGATCCAACAAAACCTTTTACAATATGATCCTAAGGGAGATTTTGGAATAATTTCCCAACAATTTCCCCCTTTTTGGTGCGATCAAAGCTTACTATCACTTCCTGAAATAAGAGGAAAAATATTTGAGCTTTACAAAAAAAATTCTAAGTACAAAGCTATGCTAAGCTAGCAGTCTAACTCAGAGTTACTCCATCTTAATTGTAGCAGGGATTGATTTTAGATAATTCCCGCTCAATATGTGTTGGGAATATTTCTCGATTAAGATATACACAAATGCTGCAAGGAGTCTGCTAGAAATTCTAGCACCCAAATAAATTAGCAGGCATTGACAACCAATCCAAAGCAAACTTATGCAAATTCGTTGAATACACTAAAGTGTATATCAACTTTAGCACGCAATAAAAACTCAGAAATTGACAATGAGGAATTGTCTATGTCTGATTCCATTTTCATTCATTGGATTTGAGCATTACAATTGCAGATGAAAAAGGATATAAAAAAAAATGGAAGTGCTAAGAAAAGATGCTAAGATAAGAAGTATAAGGTCAAGACTCAGGAGCAAGCTTCTTCTTATCAAGCTCATCGAACTTGCTCATCGTCATTTGCATGAAATTTTCCAAATAAGCCTTGCTCGCTTCTCATTCTGCAGCATCCCGCTCTATCTTCTTAGCGAGCTTTTCGTTGTCCATCTCCAACTTTTTTATCCTTAGCTCAAGTTCTTTCTTTTTGAGCTCTTCCTCCTTCTTCTTAAGTTCTTCAACTTCTAGTCTCCTTTCCTCCTCAGCAGCAGCCAGAGCTTCTTCCTCCTTCTTCCTAAGCTCTACTTCAGCAAGTCTCCTTTCTTCCCCCTCTTTGAGAGCAGCCAAAAAAGGTAGAAAAAAAAGATTGAACTGTTAGCGCCATATGCTGCTGGGAGTCAGCGACCTCCGTTGTCAAGACCTCCACGTTTTGTTTCACAGATGAAACATCCAACTTCACTTCAGCTACCTTAGTGCGGACATCTGACACATCGGTCCTGACCTCATCAATCTACTTCCTTGTTTCAGTCTTCTCCATCCCAACATGCTCATTTAGGGAAGATAGAGCATTTCGCACGGCATTTTGAACGGCTGAATCCACGTAAGATTGGAAGTCATAGGAACTTACAAGCATAGCTTCAAATGCAGAAGATGTTGTTGCTAACACTAGTTCCCGACCTTCAGCAGATGTAGTCCCTTCCTGGCTAGGCTATGCTGTCTCCATGGCTTCAGCAATTGCTTGTTGAGCAACACAGTAACGTGACTCTGCATCCATCAATAGCTGAGCAGCCTCCAGGATCTGAGCAGTTTCAGCAGCATGAGCAATATGGGCCTGAGCAGCCATGTAGCATTCTTCCTCATTCATCATCCTCTGAGTAGCATCTAAGATCTGAGCAGTTACAGCCTCCTGAGCTTCCTCAGCTTGGGCAACTTCTATGATGCTAAGAATGTCCAGGCCCAAAAACATGACAAGCATTCTGTCATGATCATTTAACTCAGCAGCCTCACGCTCAGCAATCATTGCGGCCTTCCGGGCTTCCCTCCTTTCCTTCTTGAGGACCTCATATTCTGCTTGGCAATGACAATACTCAGCAGCCGCTCTAGTCTGGCGCTTTGAAAGCTCAATCCGGGCGTCTGAGTAACCGTGTGGGGCAAAAGAGGATGGCGGCAACGATTATGAATTAGAGAACAGTCTGTGAGCACGGATCGCCTGCAGCCTAGCAATTACTTGCTTGTCTGAGTACTGCTTGGATCCGGCTACTTCGTCAATCCAATCGTTCGCCCATAGCTCTTCTTTCCACCAGAAGTTTAATCCTCGAGTAGTGATGACCAGCATCCTTTCTTCAAAACACAGCTGATACATAACATAGTCAAAGAAATTCCACCTCCTCGCCTAAAACCTTCCCTTGCTCTGTCGTCTCATCGATCTCAACATAGAAGATATTGGCTAAGTCTCTTTCAACTTCTGCCAAAATAAATTCTTCGATTTCAGACAACATCGGAAGTAGATCTCCACTCATCTCCTCCTTGATATGAACAGGAGCACAACACTGAGCAACCCTTCTTAACTTGAATCGGGGCCCTGGAAGACCATCGAAGGGTACTCGTAGCTGATTGTTTACGCCTGTGGTAATCTTCCTCAGGAAGCATGCATCGTATACGTCCTCAGACTCACCTTCGGAATCAGATTCAGAATAAGCATCATCATGTCCAGCTAGAGTCTCTTCGCTGGCCTTCTCCTCTCCTTGTGTGCTTTCATTCATGACGGAGGTGCTAGCAACTTGCTCAGCACCCTGACCTTCAGCAACGTTAGTAGTCTTCTCAACGTGCGGTTCCTCAGCAGTCTTAGCCTCACCCTCAGCCTGCTGTCCTGCGCCAGATGGACCAGCTTCCTTATATCTGGGCAGCTTCTCCTCATCAGAGCTACTGCTGCTTGGCTCCTCATTTGGTTCACGGATTTGAACACCTTTCCCTTTGGTTTGCTCCGACACATTAAAAGCTCCAGTGTGCAGTAGTTGATCAAATGCTTTGTCGGACAGTGCTCCCTCCTCTGGCACTATTGCTCCACTAGCATCAACTTTTAGAATAGTGACAGTGATCCTTCCACCTTCTTTTGTTGTACCCTTCTTCTTCTTTTCAGCTTCGATAGCTTGATGGGAAGTCTCCCGTGCCGCCTACTCCAACAATTGAGCAGCCCTATTCGCCTCATCACGTTCATCGGCAGCCTTCTTAACTTGCTCGAAATTTCAATCTCGAGCCTCAAACATCATCTGCTCGAACTTCTTCTTATACGTTTTCTGCTCCTTTGCCCTTTGCTCTGCCTCCCTCCTCCTCTTCCTTTCTCTTATTCCTTTTAATCTTTCAGACAGAGGCTTGGATGACAAAGGACTAGCCTTCTTCTGTTCCTTTGCTTCCGGAGTCTCAGCCTCCTGCTCCGGGGTCTCCTTAAAAGCTTTCTTCTTCTCCTGCTCCGATAGCTTCTACAATCATCTCCTGGGTCTCTTCTTCTCTTCCTTCCCAGGCTCAGCAGGAGTGGGGATGTCCTTAGAGAGCGTATCCAGTGGCTTCTGAATCTGCCTCCTCGTCCTCCTCTTCTCAGGCGTAGTGATCTCTGTTCGGGGCCTCTTAGGAATGGTAGCAGCGAGAGGATCCAGTTGAGCAGTGGGTACAAGAACATCTCCTAATTCAAGCTTCTCGATGTCTTCGAGCTCCTCGAAGCATCTATCTGTCATTGCTTGTTTCCAAGCAGCTGCTATTTCCTCAGGGGTCATAGCAATGGCATGCTCCAATATCAGAAATGCTAGGTCACCAGGATGAGGATGCTCAGGGGATGTGGGAATATCTTTGTCCACATTTGTCGTGCCCTTCAGAATTCTCGGACGTCTAGCATTGGGATGAGTAATTGCCTTCCTCGTCTGAGGAATGAAGTCCGTCGGAAGCAACCTCTCCCCTGCATCCAGCCTTTTCTTTTGAAAAAACATCTCGATGAACTTACTAATTTTTAGGCCAAAGTTCACATTCGAAGAGAATGTGTCATCCCTCTTTACAGTCACATTCTTTTTTACATGCTCCAGCCAACTCCCATAAAAGAATTCTGCACAATTTCCCTTAATCTTGTCCACCAGGGCCATCATCACGGAATACCTGTGAGCAGACATTTGAGAGTACGAACCAGCATCACACTGGAACATTTTGATCACTAGCTCAGCCAAGAGCTTGTATTCCCTCATGAATTGGTTGATAGGGTGTGTGACTCTGAAAGTGATCCGCTCTCCCTTGGTGTCCTTCACCAGCTCCGGCTTCTTCCAACACTTCCATCTCCTCTCTATCTCAGCTGAATCGTTTAGCTTATACGTAGCAATACGAGCACCTTATTTGGGAAGCCCAAACTTTGCAGCAAGTATATCTGCATTCACCTCCTATATCGTACCAAATACCGAAGTCTTAAAAGACTTTTCAGAAGGCTTTTCCACTACTGCCCAAGCATAAAACTCAGACACCATATGTGGGTGGAACCACAATGGCTCTGTTGACAAATACCCAAGAACTCCAGCTTTGTTAAGAACTTCCATGAGCCATTCTGGAAATTGCAAGGCCGCGAGAGGGGTATATAGAATCCTATCTTTCAGAACTTGCGCCGCGCGCTGCTGCTTGTTGGAAAGATTGGACTGTGCCTTGGTTCTGGCAAGCGTCACCAACTGACCATATGGAATGTCGTCTTCCACGTCCTCCTTCTTGACGACACCGGTGTATTGAGGTGCCCACCTCTCATGGAGAATCATAGTGGAAGTAAGGGATTGGATAGGAATACCAGATTCAGTAGATGAATTCGATGATGCTGTATGAACAGATGGTGAGATTGGGTGGGGGATTCAGGGTTAGCAGCCATTGTAAAAGAGCTTTGGAAATTTTGAGAAGAGTATGGAAATTTTTGTGAAGGTAAGAAACTATGAAGGCTTAGGATTGATTTTCTGTAAAGCTATGAAAATCGACTAAGTGTGGAGTATATACCTTACAGGTAAAGATCTGACTGTTGGGGTATGCCTCTTCAGATGCAATCGATAGCTGAGCTTCGCGAGGACGTCAAGCCCTGGTTCGTCACCGCCATCTGCACGCAATAAATGCACGTCCCATTTAAAATTCAAATTCATCCCGCGTTTGACTTCCTTTGCATGGTGGAGACTGCTATGGGTTGGAACTTAGCAGTCTGCTATTGTAGGAAATCCTTTGCATGCATATGAGTCTGCTGAGAGCTTGGACTCAACACTCAATTCATACAGGTATAGTCTGCTGAGGGTTTAAACTCAGCAGCCAAATCCTCTAGCAACCTTCAATGAATATTCCCCAATATCAAACACCTTCGGGAATGCTAAGAGTTTGGACTTAGCATTCCTCTGCTATCTGCTCAGCAGTCTTGACTTAGCATCAAGATCTAGCAGCTTACAGACGTAAGCTTTGATACGTTTCTCCATCTCCTTCAGAGCTTCAAGAAATCCAGAAAGAATGAGAATAAAAAATCATTCATACATAGCATCGTTTATCTCCATAAGGCCTAACTTGATGCATAATTCTTTAAATTTTGCCTCAACTAGCGGTTTAGTGAAGATATCCGCAATTTGTTCTTCTGTGCATATATATTGGACGTCGATATCCTTTTTCTCTTGATGATCTCTGATGAAGTGATGTCGGATATCAATATGCTTCATCCTCGAATGATGAACTGGGTTCTTCGTTATGCACATTGCACTATTGTTGTCGCAGTAGATCGGCACACATTCGGAAGGAATATCATAATCTTGCAATTGCTGCCGAATCCACAAGATTTGCGCACAACAGCTAGCACCTGCTACATACTCTGCTTCAGTAGTAGATGTAGCCACTGAGTGCTGCTTCTTGTTAAACCACCTAATGAACTTGTGTCCAAGAAATTGGCATGTCCCACTGGTGCTCTTCCTATCAATCTTGCACCCTCCAAAGTCTGAATCTGAGTAGCCACTCAATGCTAGACCATCTGGCCTTGGATACCGAATTCCTAGACCCTTGGTGCATTTGAGATATCGTACAATCCTCTTAGCAGTGTGAAGGTACGACTTTTTGGGGTTTGCTTGATATCTCGCGCATAGACCAACATCATACGATATATCTGGTCTGCTAGCTGTGAGATATATCAGTGAACCGATAATACCTCGATAGAGAGTAGGATTCACATCATCTCCCTCATTTTCAAGCGCAGCTATAAAGGTCGTGCTTATTGGAATCCTTAGACTCTTCGTCTTCTCCGGACAATACTTAACAATCAGGTCGCGAGTGTATTTTCTCTAATGGATAAATATCCCCTCGCTTGACTGTTGGACTTGTAATCCGAGAAAGTATGACATCTTTCCCATCATACTCATCTGGAAATTACTTTGCATCAGCTCTGAAAACTTGTCACACAAGCTTTGATTCTTAGAGCTGAAGATAATGTCATCGACATATATCTGCACAAGTAAGATACTTCCTTCGTCCTTAATACGAAAGAGAAACTGTTCTATCTTTCCTTTCTTGAATCCATTAGCTAGCAAGAACTTAGACAAAGTTCCATACAACGCTCTTGGTGCCTGCTTCAAGCCATATAAGGCTTTCCTTAGCCTATAAACTTGGTTTCCCTGCTCAAAGCTTGGTGGTTGCTCAACGTAAACTTCCTCCTTGAGCTCACTATTAAGAGGGGCACTCTTCACATCTATTTGCATCACAGAGAACTCATGATGTGCAGCATATGCTAGGAATAAAGGAATAGCTTCTAGTCGGGCTATTGGAGCAAACGTCTCGTCATAGTCTATTCCTTCGCATTGTCTGTAGCCCTTTGCTACTAGATGAGCTTTGTTGCGGATGACCATTCCTGAACACCCACTTGGTTCCAATAACACTCTGATGCTCTGGTCTATCAACTAGATCCCAAACATGATTGCGCGTGAACTCTGCTAGCTCCTCTTGCATAGCATTCACCCAATCTGGACATCGTAGAGCATCTTTCTTGTTCTTGAACACCGACTTAGTTCAATTAAAACTCTGATGCTCTCGTCTATCTACTAGATACCAAACATGATTGCGCGTGAACTCTGCTAGCTCCTCCTGCATAGCATTCACCCAATCTGGACATCGTAGAGCATCTTCAACCTTTGTAGGCTCCTCGTGCAAAATATAGCACGCAAGCATCGCATTGCCTTGTCTCGTCAAAATAGGATCATTGATGTCACCAAGGACATCATCCAAAGGATGATCGCGTAGCCATCTTGGCTTCGGATTGCTAGGTTCTGGAACTTCAGCATCGGCCTCGCCTGCTGGGTTGTTGTCTGCTACAACATTTTCCTCAGCAATCTCAGGCGGTTCAACATTTTGGATCCCAACATCCTGATTCTCAGCATCAGGAATCTCAGCAACTGGCAACTCATCATCTGGAACTTCAGCAACAGGGACTTAAGCCACCAGAACTTCAGCAGTCTGATCCTCAGCATTCTCCAAATGCTCAGCAATGGCTTAGGCAACATTATCAGCAACGCCTACACCATCTTCAGCACCTCTTGATGGATCTAGGATCTCCTCATCGTCTTCGTTGAGCGATCCCAAGATATCCAAATTATCATTGAGATAAATCAGATTGGTGGCCTCAGCATGATCGTTAGCATCATCGGCACGATCAGCACTATGGTCACCTGCTGAGTGTGTCTGTGTTGGATTGTAATCACTCATAGACTTAGTCGGGTCAATATTTTCAAAAGAATTCAAGATCGATTGACCATGGACATCATTAGTCTTATGATTACTAACCATTTTCTCTCATATAACTCTGCGCACTAAGATAGACTCATCAAAAATAACATTGCATGTTATTTCCACCACTCTGGTCGTCTTGTTCAATACTCTATAGCCTTTGTGAGAAGGGTGACCATATCCAAGGAACACACCTTCATCACACTTAGGCGAAAAAGTATTAAGCTTTGACTTCCCATTGTTATGAATATAACATGTCGAACCAAAAGCACGGAGATGAGTAATAGAAGGCTTACGACAGTTGTACACTTCATAAAGAGTCTTATTGAATCTGGCAGTGATTGCGCTCCTATTCTGAGTATAGCAGGCTGTTATGACTGCTTCACCCCAATACTTAGCAGACAGCTCAGAATCGGATCGCATAGACCGCACTGCTTCCTTCGACGTTCTATTCCTTCTCTCTGCTAGACCATTTTGCTGGGGAGTCCTAGCAGTGGATTTCTCATGCGCGATACCAGCATCGGCACAAAAATCCATGAGAACACCATTAAAGAACTCGGTTCCATTATCAGAACGAATTCTCTTAATGGTAACCTCTTTGCTATTCTACTCCTTGAGGATCAACTTAGGTAGAATGAGTTTCACCTCATCTTTGGTCTTTAGCAATCAAACCCACGTGTACCTGGAGTAGTCATCAACAACCACAAGTGTACAAACCTTTTTTCTTACAGTGGGTGGAGTGACTGGGCCAAATAGATTCATGTGCTAGAGCTCTAGGATCCTTTCTGAAGTGGTCTTCTTCGGGTTGGATCTGAATGATGCTTTGGTCTGCTTCCCTTGCTGGCAAGCTTTGCACACACTTTCCTTGCGGAAAGTCTCAGCAGGCAGACCTACAACAAGCTTATTCTTGGCTAGATGGTTAATGGTTTTAAAATTCAGATGATTTAACCTCTTGTGCCATAGCCAAGTTGTCTCTTCCTTGCACAACGATACGAAGCATGAATGTTGTTGACCGTTTTGCCAATCAATAATATATAGGCCACCCTTACGGATGCCTCTAAGCTTTACTTCACCTGTAGCATTGTCAGCAATAGAACATCCAGTATTAACGAAAGAAACGATGTACCCATTTTTGCATAGCTGACTAATGCTTAGCAGGTTATGCTTGACATTGGACACGAGCGTAACATTGATAATCCTTAGTCCATTTCGCTCTATGCATCCTCTCCCAACAACTCTGCCTATGCTATTGTCACCGAACATGACTGTGGGGCCATAAAATCTTTGGATGTCAGAGAACATCTCTTCATCCCCCGTCATGTGGGTTGAACAACCGCTATCAAGGATCCATTCGTTTGACAAACTTGTTGTCTTAGCACATGGATCCTGATCCTGCAAAACAATCAACAAGTTAATTTAGGTGCCCGCTTAACATTGGGTCCTGCAGGATTAGCATGGATCATAGTTCCTTTTGGAACCCACATCTTGGTGATCTTCAAGATTTTCTTCTTGATCTCACCCTTCACAACTTTCTCGACCTTAGGATAAGTATGCTTTGCATTATTAGATCTAGGTGTGGTTGTGTGTTTAGCCTTCCTAGTCCTTTTAAAGGGAAATGGTTTGGACTCAGGCCTCACATAGGTGTTCCTCCTATGTGGTGTGTAAGAGTGATACTGTGGTCTTACAACATGAAATGAACCTGCTTACCATTGTGGAAGGAAGGATATGCTTTCCTAGCATTAGGAACAAAATGTTCAGCATTCCTTCTCGACACTGCTGAGGATGACTGCTTAGCAGTCTGCTTAGCATTGGCTTGCTGTGTTCTCTGCTGAGGTCTAGCAGATGCCTGCTTAGCATGCGATCTCTGGTTCCTCTGCTGAGGTTCAACAGATCTACTCTGCTTACGTCTTTCCCCCTGCTTAGCATTTGAGGATTCATCAGTCATCTTTCCCTTAGTATCCTCTTTAGCATATAACTTTCCAGCAGAGACGAATTGAATCTTTCTCTGCTTAGAAGTTTCTGCCTTATCAAGTACAACCTTCTCAGAGGGTTTGCTAGACGCTTTAATACTACCAAGGCCTAACCCAGATCTATCAGTATGAGATATTTGTTCTTTCACAATGGCATTTAGTACTGCCTTGCTAGTAGTATAAGCACAAATGCGTTCCTTACTATCCCTGTTTTTCAAAGCGTGATTCTCCTTTTAAAGGTTTTGAAAATTTTCAGAGAGTTTGGAGAAATCATCCTTGAGTTTCGAGAGTTCTTCGCTATCAGACCTTAGTCTTTCGACTTCATCGGTCAAAGATGTGACTTTTAATTGTAGCGAAGTGTTCTCTCATACTATAGCATCTTTCGTTTCATACATCTTTGAAAATTCTAAAGATAGCTTAGTAAGGTAATTGTCCTCGGAATCTAAGGAAGTAGACTCCACCGATTGATGCGTGATAGCTGGAAAAGAAATACTCATGGAAATTACCTCCTGAGCATCGACTGCAAGAGCCGATTCAGCAGGCTGCTCAGCATCCACATCAGCATCCTCAACAATATTTGCCATTAACACGAGCATGACTTCCTCATCATCTTCATTGGAGGAATAGTAATACTCTTCATCATTATCTGGGATATCAGGTACCTCAGTCCTCGTCAGCAACGCCCTGGTAACGGCTTTAACATCATGTCTTTCAAATCTTTGCTTCAGGCGCTCTCTCTCCTCTTTGCTGACTTTCGGACATTCTTGCTTGATATGATCTGACGAATCACACTCAAAGCATGTTCTAGGCTTTCGCTCTGTTGAGCGGGTGGGTTATGAAGAAAGCTTAGCTTCCTTGGCTTCTTTCTCAGCTTTGGCTTCCAGCATCTGCTTCTGAAGCTTTCTCATCTGCTCTTCCAGCTTGCTGATCTTTAAATCAACAGGTTGAGAACCTGAGGTTGAAACAACCTCCTTTGCTGGCGACGCTGGAGCAGATCTCTCACTACGGAAAGGCTTCTTGGGCTTCCATTTACTGGGATCTCTCTTAGCGAAGAATGCTAAGTCCTCAGAGTTAGCAGCGGGTGTCGATGAAGCTTGTGCCATGACTGCTTCATTCTTCTTCGACTGCTAGATTATAAACTCGTGAGTTTTGAGTTGAGCAAATACCTCGGATATTGACATCTTGCTGAGGTCCTTCTCAGTCAAGATCGTCATCTTCACGAACCAGTCTTCTCTTGGGAAGAGTTTAGAAATGATCTTGTTGTACATCTCCCCATTGTCATATGTCTTTCCCAGGTTGCGAAGCTCTCCAACAATAGTGTTGATCCTTTCTTCCATAGCTTGAATAGATTCTCCTGCATGCATAGAGAAGGATTCATATTTATCAACAGTTACCTGGAGCTTGTTGCGCTTCATTTGGTCGATTTCCTGGGAGGATTCACAAACATAATCCCACATTTTCTGAGCTGTATCAAAGTCCAAGGCTTTATTTGCCATCAACGGAGGCAAAGAATCAAGGATAAGCTTCTTTGCTAAGTGTTCCAGCTGAGCTCGCTTATTTATCCTCTATCGTATACACCTCGAATGGCTTTGGGATCATTTGAGGTGGTGTCAGTTGTCCATCAGCGACCTGTCCTACAAAAGTGTTAGCTTTCATAATTTTAATAGGACATTTCTCAAGAACATCCATCATCTCCGGATGAATGCTTTGAAGTTGTATGATACCGAGCTTCTGCCTTGACTTGAACTTCTCCTTGGTATACTTGGGCAAGGTATGGTTCATCTTGGAAAACTTTGAACCTGAGCTAGACAAACAAAGGAAAAAAAATACCAGCGCAAGGAAAAACTAGATCTGGTCTTAAAGCGACTCAGAAGCAGTCCGTCTTTAAGCCTCCTGCTCTGATACCACTTGTTGGTCCTGAAGGGATTCGTGAACTGAATCACGAAGTCCGTTTGCCAAGGATCGTTAATTGGAATATCAAAAATAAATTGCTATGCCTATGAACAATCCTAGCATGCTCCTATATTATTATGCATAAGAAGGTTTATGCGGAATACCTGGATCGATGAACTCTGAAGAACGCGTGCGCGGAGATGCCCTTTGATCTTTCCCACGCACAAAGATTTGATTTCCTAATAGATTGAGGAAATAAATCTATGAAAATAAAATAATTATTTTTGAAAAACAAGGAGAGAGAGAAGAAGAAAAATCCTCCTGATTTGATCTTCTGATCTGTATCCCGACTCGATCTGAAAATCTGGTGAAGATTCTCTATCAGATCCCTTGCCCGGATGAGAAGCAGAATTTCCTCCTCGTTCTCAGATCTTAGTCGATCACCACAGCTCCCAAAACTGGTTTGCTGTGTGCAACTTATGATCTTGTGGTGTGTTGAGATCTGAGGAACTGAGGCCTATTTATAGGAAATTACTGGACTCATATTGGGCTTGAGTTTCATGGGCCAGACCAGGGACCAAAATGCAAATAGCAAATAAGGCCTATCAATTAATTAATTCCCATATTCAACCCAGAATATAATTAATTAATTAATATTGATTCATTCCATCAGAGAATCAATAATGTCCTACCTATTTGCTACCACATTTTGAGGTACGGGTTGCATGGGCTCGGTATATCCCCACATTTAAGGTTACAGACATTCGTTAATTAATTTAAGCTCTGACAAGCTATTTAATTAATTAACATCTTATATTCCTGAAACAATCCACTCAAACCTTTTCACTTATGCTTGAACTTATACAGATCTGAAGATCTAATCTGGAGAACAGATTTCTTTTCTTCTTTTCTGATTTTTGAATTTAATCTTGAAATTAGACTGCTAATTTCTGTTTCTGCAGACAAATTCGAATCGCGTGGTTGAATCGAAGTTTGGATTTCAAACGTGAAAGATCGGTTCAGAGACTACGGAATAACGGTAAACCCTAAATCCACAATCTTGTATAAAATTCATAGGAGCATGCTAGGGTTTTTTGAATTTGTATTATGAGCAATATCCATAGATCCAATCCGGTTCAATTTGGTTTTGGTGATTCGGTTCACGGTAAAACCCTACAGTTACCTAGTTCCAGTACCAGACTGTCATATACAAACTGCTATTACCCAAGATACAGATATACAAGCTCAACTAGAGCCTTTCACTGCAACTCAAAGTAATACACAATCTGCATATACTTCTGTACCTTCATTTAGGCTTAGGATCTCGTCAAGCCATAGAGATCTAGATTCTTTTAATGTCAGATAAAAGAATCAATCTCGACTTAGGTCCTTATCAATGTGTGCCCCACACCAGCATACCAAGCCATCCAAGATAAGATGCTTATTACTGCGTATGCTGCAGCCTACACCGACAGTTTATCCTAGAACTGTCTCAGCTGTGATAACTATTTATATCTCGCTAGGTCAAACGATCCATACGATCTTCCGTGATCTTCTACACACCGTATGATCTCCCTATCGACGAGATAAGAGGATAATTGCGTTTGCGACACATGTTTGTTAATTCAGACAGGAGATGAACTTACAACATTTATGATTCCCAGTATATTAACCAATCGACCTTGTACATAATATACCAATCATAATGCTTTCAGTATATAAATCCATCAATCTCCCACTTATACTCAAAGCATTATACAGGTGCTTTCCAGAGTATAACGCGTCTAAACTAATCTAGCCATTACATCAAACATTCTATGTGGATAGCTTTGCCCTCAGCCCAAGGTTACGTACATGCATCTCGTAGACCTTCTGAGGCAGAGCCTTTGTGAATGGATTCGCTAGATTATTTCTTGTATCAATCTTCTCTACTAGCACATCACCCCTTGCTACGATTTCTCGTATAATATGGTACTTCCTTTCAACGTGTTTTGTTGCTCTGTGAATTCGTGGTTCCTTTGAATTAGCCACAGCTCCCGAATTATCACAGTATATTGTGATTGACTTGGGCAGCTTAGGAATCACGTCCAACTCCAGAAGGAAGTTTCGAAACCATACCGCTTCTTTCGAAGCTTCAGAAGCTGCCACATACTCTGCTTCCATGGTGGAGTCCGCAATGCACTTCTGCTTTGCACTCCTCCATGATATGGCCACACCTCCCAATGTAAACACATAGCCAGAGGTGGACTTCTTTTCGTCTCGGTCTGCCTGGAAATCCGAATCAGTATAACCCACAGGGCACAACTCCTCACACTGATAGACAAGACAATAGTCTCTAGTCCTTTTCAGGTATTTGAGTATGTGCTTTACCGCGGTCCAATTCACCTGTCCAGGGTTAGGCTGGTATCTCGCTACCATGCCTACAGCAAAGCAGATATCTGGCCTCGTACATAGCATTGCATACATGAGGCTCCCCACGGCCGATGCATACGGCACGTTCCTCATTTCATCTTTCTCCCTTTGTGTCACCGGACACTGATCCTTGGAAAGATATATGCCATGTCTGAAGGGTAACAGACCTTTCTTGGTAGTTTGCATGCTAAAACGGGCAATCACAGTATCCACATATGATCCTTGAGACAAGGTCAGCATCCTCTTATTGCGCTCCCGCAATACTTTTACCCCTAGGATGTATCCTGCCTCCCCAAGGTCCTTCATATGAAACTGCTCGGATAACCACCCCTTTATGCCCGACAATACTTCCACATTGTTGCCAAATAGGAGAATATCATCTACATAAAGTGCAAGGAACACCACGCTTCCGCTGACACATAGACGGTACACGTAACTCTCGTTTGAGCATTGTGAAACTCCATAAGATTTAATCACTTCATCAAAACGCAGATTCCATGACCGTGAAGCTTGTTTAAGTCCATACAGCGACTTCCTTAGCTTCCAGACCAAATGTTCTTCGCCCTTCTGCACATAACCTTCTGGCTGTTGCATATAGATGTCCCTACCTTCTTCAAGGTACCCGTTTAGAAACGCGGTTTCGACATCCATCTGCCAGATTTCTAGGTCCTTATGTGCTGCTATGGTTAGGAGTATACGAATGGACTTAAGCCTGGCTACCGGTGAGAAGGTCTTGTCATAGTCTACACCTTCTTTCTGACTATAACCCTTCGCCACCAGCCTTGCTTTGAAAGCTGTAATTTCACCTTTCGCTCCTTTCTTTCTTTTGTATACCCATTTGCACCCTATGGCTCGACAGCCATCTGACAAATCAGTTTTCTAGTATACATCCATAGCCGTAATGGATTCTATTTCAGAATCCATGGCGATCAACCATTTGTCTGCATCCTTATCAGATACCGCCTCGTCATATGTCCAGGGATCGGTATCATCCAGTCTGTTTTCCGGGATCAAGTCAGAAGACTCTCCCACGAACATGTACCTTTCGGGTTGGTGGCAGTGTTGGTATAGCCTCACCTGTTGTAGGTGGATTTACCATTACACTGGGCTTTCCTGATGGAATTGCTTCTTTGTCCTCAAGCTCGTGGAGGACAATTTCACTCTTGGATCTGTGGTTTCTTTCATATTCGTCCTCCAAGAATCTCGCGTTGGTACTGATAATGACTTTCTGATTCTCAGGACAATAGAAGTAACCACCTTTCGTTTGCCTGGGATATCCTACAAACAGCATCAGCTCACACCTACTTTCTAACTTATCAGGTTCCTTTGTCAGCACATATGCTGGACAACCCCAAACCCTCACTCTGTTCAAACTTGGCTTTCGCCCATATCAGAGTTCCAGAGGTGTTTTAGGAACTGATTTAGAAGGTACCAGGTTAAGCAAATAGGCCGCTGTCTCCAAGGCATATCCCCAAAACGAAATCGGCAAGCTTGCATAACTCATCATTGACCTGACCATTTCCAAGAGAGTCCTATTTCTTCTTTCCTCTACACCATTTTGTTGAGGGGTTCCTGGTGCAGTCCACTGGGAAGTAATCCCGTTGTCTGACAAGTACTGCAAGAACTCGTTACTGAGGTATTCTCCACCACGATCTGATCGTAGTGTCTTGATAGTCTTACCTAGCTTCTTTTCTACCTCAGTCCTAAACTCTTTGAATTTCTCAAAGCATTCAGACTTATGGCGAAGCAAATAGACATATCCGAATCTCGAGTAATCGTCAATGAATGTGGCGAAATACTCATAACCTCCACGAGCTTGCGTGGACATTGGTCCACATAAGTCAGAGTGGATAAATTCCAACACATTCTCTGCTCGAGACCTACTTGCCTTAAAAGGCATGGTCGTCATCTTTCCTTCTATACAGGACTCACAGATTTGATGCGGTATGATCACGGTAATTTCTACAGATTAATTATAGAAATAGTGGCAAATAAATTTGTAAACCCTAAAGTTATCGATCCAGGGGAATGAAGCAACGAAAAACCTTAAGTACTAAATCATAAGTTCTCAAAATACTGGTCAGGAAAATAAATTGAAAAGTTTTGGTTGTTTTGAAAATCGCAATACTTGCTAATGAAAATTAAACAGGTAATTAAAAAGCTTTTGGATTCAGATAAGAGGAGCACAGATTCCAGGGATATCTACCTATCAAGTATGACATTTATGAATGAATCGATTAATTCCCAATTCTAATTCCTCTTCGTAGTGAAACATCAGAAAAGTATTACGAACTTCTTTGTTGGACAATTCGTAAAGTAGATTAATTAATTACCTATCTCCGCTCGGTCTCAAGATAAATTAACTAACTCCAAAGATCTACAGATTTATTCCTACAATCAATCTCCTTCAGTTACGACAAGAAATCAGATTATATTGTAAAAATCTCTTTCCATTGAAAACTATCACAGTTACGTCTCAAGTAATCAACTAGATAATCCTAAGATGTGATCAGCAAATCAAGATTATGAATAAGCACAGATTTCACAAACTACGAAGGGAAAGGGAAAATAATTCAATCAATCAAAACATGTATACATTGATAATTCGAAACCCTAGAATCTGAGAAAGGATTTAGTTATACATATTCAAAGTAATATTCATCATAGAAAGATAAAACCTGAATTGCATAAAAACTTGGGTCTGAATGTCTTCGCACAAAAATATATCTTCAAACATAAACCTAAGAACTCTAGGAATCTCTCAAAATCTGAAATCTGGAATGAGGAATGATTCGGGGTAGATTGGGGATTCTGAAAAATCGAATTTACAAAGTTATATATAGAGGTGGAGGTGTATCAAATCAAATTTAGGGCTAAAGATATGAAAAAACTCGAATTCAGCCAATTTCCCGCGCCAGCAGGTCCACGTCGATCGATGCGGCATCCCCGTCGATCGACGAGTCTTCCAAATCGCCGTCGATCGATGCTAATTGGCGTCTGTCGACGCAACTTCTCGCCCCTTCTGCGCGGTCTCACGGTTTTGGCCATAACTTCCTCTCCCGAACTCCGATTGACCTGATTCCAGTTGCGTTGGAGGGCTAACTCAAAGCTTCATCCATTGCCATGTGCCAATAGCCCGAATTCCTCTTGTGGAAGAACTCTTCACTGCTACTCTTACACGTCACTGCTTTCGGAACGGTTTTCTCGTGGGTTTAGGCCTAAAAACCTGCATAAACATCAAAATACACCTAAAACCACCTAATATTCATTCATGCATAAATTATATATAAAAACTCAATAGAACTACATAAAATAGTATAAATATAATATAGATAAGTGAGTGAAATAATGAGCTTATCAAATCCCCCAAACATGAACGTTTGATTGTCCTCAATCAATAGGCAAGAAAGAAGTCAAAAGATTATGTGGTTAAAGTGCAATGCCTCACAAGATTCATCACAGTCGAGAACCAAGAATCCACTACCCACAAGCAATTTGAAAGAGACAGAAAATTCATCAACCATGGAAGAACTCACAGGAAGTGTATCGCTCAACTCTCAAGTGTTTAAGGTAAAGATGAAAGCACTCAAAAACATGTATGAAGAAATTTCTACCATAGGCTTGCAAATTTTCTAATATCTCCACTGCTAGAATGTGCACACAAGTCTAGAATCAAAAAGGACTTTCGAAAGGTTGTAACGTAGGCTTTTTCTGATAAGGTAGGTAAATATGGCCAAGTGACTAAATCAATTGAGTTCATGACTCTCAACATCTCCAACCACTATCTATAATCATCCACCTTATCTCCTCATATACATCAACAAACTCACAATTTTTTTTTCTAGCTCATTTTGAATCTCTTATGCTCTTTTCGATAATTTTGTATTCTTTTCTTTTCAGAGAGCTTATGAGAATTCTAATTATTTCTTTGAGCTTCTTTTTCACACATCTTTTCACCACTAATTTATCATATCTTATCACGAATTCACCAATCAACCC
>JAPKLW010000921.1:240446-306561 GCA_026898455.1 Plectranthus barbatus | reverse complement strand
TGATGTTGTGGCTTGGGTTGAGTAGACGAAGCATCTGATTGCCGGCACGACGAAGTAACCACTTCATGAATATACTGCTTCAAATTGGGCACCACTTCATCCATAATGAAGTGTTTCACATCATCTAGCACAAACTTTTTTATTCTCCCAAACATCCTCTCATCTCTCTCTTGCCTACGTTCTTCCCCGCCCGAAGATGAAGAAGAACTAGGTATCCTTGGTCGTTTCTGTCGTCTCTTCTTTCTCTGTACCGGGGATGGTCCATTGTCCGACCAATCCAACCAATGTCCAAAAACCCCAGCCTGAAACTCATTAACCAACGCCTCTTGTCCTAACAATGTCTTCTTAATGATATCTAGGACCTTACATTTATAATATAAATTAGTCTTAGGTTTACTTCCATGGACTTCATATCGAATATAGGCAGCCTGCAGCATATCAAAACCAAACTAACTAATTCAATAAAAATAAAACACAAAAACAGGGAAAAAAACATGCACGCACGGTTCATATGCATATACACGGTTCAAACATATAAAACAGGGAAAAAATGGACGAAATTCATATGCACGGTTCAACACATTCGAAAGAAACATTAACCAACCAATTCAAGGCAAAAAAAAATAGAAGAAATTCAATACAAACCACAACAATGCTCATATCAACATGCCCGACTTCAATCAGTTTTTTTTTAAATGAGGATGATACCTGTGCAGACATTTCGATGGTGGTTCGTGTTCAGTTCGCCGATCGCTGGTGGGTGGTGTTCGATTCGCCGGTGGTTCGCAGATGGGTGGTCGTTCAAACGGACGTGGGAAGGGAAGCTTATTCGAACTCCTGCCGGATTTGTGTGTTTCATGCCCAATTTTTAGGTTAATATGAATTGGAAGTGAAAAGGGATGGAAGTAAACGCGAATTCCATCTGGGAAGTCCGAATTCCATCTCAATGTTATATACTTCCTGCTGGATTGCTATACTTCCAGCCCAATTTCAATTAAAAATTATTTTAATTAAATCTGGATTTTATATATTTTTAATCCGAATTCATCCGGATTTATTCGACTTCCATCTCAATGTAATCCACTTCCATCTGAATTGTTCCACTTCTAGCACAATTTCAGTAAAAAATTATTTAAATAAATCTGTATTTAATATATTTTAAGTTCGACTTCCATTCGAATTTATTCGACTTCCATCTCAATTTAATCTACTTCCAGCTTGATTGTTCCACTTCCAGCACAATTTCAATAGAAAATTATGAGTTGAGTCAAAAAAATAATAAACAATGCAGCTGTTACATATTTCACAAAAATCAAGAGAAGTGATGTTTTGATTAAGACATTTTAACCTAAAAAAAGTACACTTTTGTTATTTTATGGAATTTTTCATAAGGCTTGCTATACATTGGTTTTGCTTTTTAAATTTGGCTATTTCAGATTTTGCCTCTAATTAATATGTATTTATACCAAATTCTAATATTTTAATCGTTCCCAAAATTCTATTTAATGCTACTTCGATTAGACAAAAATTAAATAAAAAAAATAAGAATGCACTCCACATGGGATCAGTTGCCATTAATTAGGGGTGTTATCGAACCGAGTCGAGCTGAGTAGTGCCGTGCTCAAGTTTGACTCGTTTAGTATCGAGTCGAGCTTCGAGCTTTTTTGTCGAACATTTTGAAGTTCACGAACTTTATCGAGCTTTAATCGAGCCTAGACGAACTTTCTAGATTTGGAATATATTTGAAATGTCCATTATTATTTTGAAAGAAAAAGTTATTTATCTGTAAATAATATCGTATTCATGCTCAAATTCTAAATCTTATCATTATTAGAAAGATTTATCATTGTTGTTACCCTTAAATTATGAAAGATAATACTTTTATAAATTAATTATTTTATATTTCTTACTAATTTTAGCTAACGAGCTTGTCCACGAGCTCACGAGTCGAATACTATGATGCTCAAGTTTGGTTCGTTTAATAAACGAGCTTCTCAAAACAAATTCGAACGAGCTTTAATCGAGTCGAGATTCGAGTAGATCACGAACAATTTGACTCATTTACAGCCCTACCATTAATAGTAAAAACTTCTGAAAAAGGAGAGTCCAGGTGGATTTAGATATTGTTGCAAATATTTTTAAGACGTGGCAATTGGCATGGCAGATTATTTATTGTACTAATTTTTAGTCAAAAGTGTACTGCACCTTATTCATCATTTCCCAGTTTCTGTTTTATTATGTTTTGCAATAGTGGTGCTTTTTTCTTTAAATTAAATTACAATATTATACTATCTATGATGATAGTGCTGTTAATGAATAATATATCCAATTAATATTTACATAAAATGCTTTTTTGCAAAGTATCTTGATTGAATTATATAAATATTTTGTTGAAACTAGAATATAAAAATAATCATTTAGTTGAATTAAGAAAATTACTTCAGGATAGGATTAAAGTGTAAAAATATGAGAAAATTATTTTATAAATAAATAAATCTCAACCTTCTAAACACCAAAATTAACAATTTAAAGTACTCCCTCCGGCCTGTCATATTAGGGACGGAGGAGAATGCACAATAACCAATGTTTATTAGTATAGAAAAATTAATATTTTATTGGTGAATGTGAAAAAATTTGCTATTTTGGGAAATAATACTAATAAATGGGACGGACCGAAAAAATAATATGAGATTAATATGAGGGGAAGGAAGGAATAATTTTTAATTCTTTTATATTTGCTTAATTTTTATTTGGTTCAATAATTAATACACACACCTGATGAGTGTATTCAATACCTGCTACTAAATATTTCACGATATTAGCTGTTTTTTCTCTAATCATGATTTTTAAACAGTTATTGAAAGATGCAAATCTTGCTTAAATTTACTTGGGTCTTATAATATACATTTTATTTATTTTTTCTTTATAATTAAATAGTTATGATTTGGACATGCAGTCAATTGTTTAAGGAGGCAGGCAGTTTATTTACACGTTAGTTATCAAATTTATACTCCCTCAGTCCCTAAATATTAGTCTTGTTTCATTCCGACACAGATATCAATGCGAGTAGAGATAGAGGAAATTAGTATTTTATTAGTAAGTGTGTATTAATTTTTTATTTTAGGAAAGCAAGACTAATATTTGGGACAAACGAAAAAAGAAAACAGGACTAATGTTTTGGGATATAGGGAGCATTATCATAAATTCATAAGAAAAACAGATTTTAGAATGTTAAAAAAATAAAAATCTCCGACAATTGACCCAAAATAAAATGATAAATTTGGGGAAGAGGAAAAGCAGAGATGCAAACAAACTTTTCCACACAATTTCATTTAATTTTCTGGGATGAAGCAACGACTAATCGAACTCCTCATTGTTTCCCGCAAAAAAGGAGAAAGTCTTTACTGATATCCCTAGTGCTACTTTCCTTTGATTGAATTTGAATCCAAATTTAAGCAGTTCCTAAGCAACAAAGAATCCTGCATATAGAGAGAGAAAATTCAGGTACATTATTAACACAGCCAAGTTCATGGATTGCTCGTCTAGGAAGGATGCATTTTGGGCGCTTACCAATACCAATACACGCTCAGCTGATACCACCTTTCAATTAAGGAAGAATAACGATTTTTGTGGGCCAAGGGGAGCATTAATTTGAAGCCAAAACAAATGACTCAGACTCTACATATTATGAACTAACAAGGCATGCTAATTAAGGATTTTTTACCAAAATAAAACAAGAGAAGTTTATCACATAATGTGAAACTTGAATGTCCCTTTTCAGCCTTGTCATCATTTTCTAGAAAATACAATTCTACATAACACATAAGAAAGTCTTGGATTTTAGATTTCATTGCTTTCAGTCATTAACCAGAATACAAATACCTATACGACTGAAATGCCTATGTAATAGCCTGAGCTGAAAGTAGACAAGCACCTACTACCCTTTCATAACCATCAACGCTCCAATCTGAACCATATTAATGTGATGGCACTAAATTCTACATTTACAACTTGAATCATTCAACATACCCAGCATGCATAAGGTTCACACCACATTTTGATGCAGTCGTGTATTATAATTGATCCAATTATCATCAGACTGTTGCTAAAACAAAAATTCATGTATACAAAACTGTAACGACTAAATGCAACAGTGAGTTATAGCATTGAGACTTGTGGTTAAGACCCAAATAGAAAATCAACTAATTTCATTTTTCAACAGTCTCTTAATTGAAGTATGACATACCCCCAATTATGGTTCCATCAATCCGACCGCTTTCAGGCCTGCTTCCTCGCCGCCCTCGCATTTTCATACTCAAATTTGAGCACGTTAGGAATATGGGAAGTGTCCTTAACAAAAAGCAACCTGCCGAATGCGCTCTCCTCAATTGCCGGAAAATGGCACCGGAACCAATTATTAACAACCCAAAACCAGCCTCCACCGAGAACTATCCCCAACGCCGCTCCGGCGAACACCTGCGCCACCGTGTGGTAGCCCAAATAAACCCTCGAATACATAGTGAGGACCGCCAAGGGCCAGACGACGAGGCCCACCAACAACATCTGGTTCCGGAACAAAGCTCCAATTCTGTAATGAGTGAGGAGCGTGAAATAGACGGCGAAGAAGAACATGTACTGAGAGTGGCTGGACGGCCAGCCGTGGGAATCGCACATCTCGAGCAGCGCGCAGGTGTCGGGGCGGGCCTGCTGGACGGACGTCTTGATGAATTCGTTGACGACTTGGGAAATGAGGAGGCCGATGGCGAAGAACATGCCCTGGAGCTCGCGGCGGAAAATGAAGTGGGAGACGAACCCGCCGAAGCTGATGAAGACGGGGACGAGAGAAATCCATGCGAGAAAATGGCCGAGCTGATCGCCCCTCCGGTAGCGGACGTGGGTTAGGGTTACGGCCTTGAGGGGATGGGGATCCGGCATCGTCGTCGATCAGAGGCAGAGCAGATCTTGAATTGAATGGAGAAACAATTGTGATTGTGAATTCATGAAGAAATGAAGATGCTCTATCAATTTTATACAACTCATCTATTTTAGGATATATCGCGCTTCCAAATTTTGTTTTTATTCTGTCTTTTTGTTTTTATTATCTATAAAAATATAATCTAATCTATAATAAAATCATCAAGAGATTTCTAGACATTTTCATACATCGTTTTTGTAAGTTTTGTCAATCTATCAATTATTATGTTGGTCCCGACATCAGAGTAAGTATAATGCACAGTAAAAATTTTAAAAATAGTTTGCACTTATAAATTAGTGATTCTTGATAGTTTGTGCTCTTGTAAGACCAATTGTAGCGAGTTTGAGATTTAGGTTTAGTTTGATTATACTACAACATTAGAACGTATTGAGTTCAAAATTCTTACAAAAAAATAAAAAGAGCAAATGATATATAAAGATTCGGTAGACCAAACTCTAGAGATTCACTAAGCCTTAGTTTCAGGATGGTCACACAATCTATCACTTGCTGGTAGAAGCAAATGTCTACTAGTTTACTAACTCACTCGTCAGGGCCTCTGATATAATTTAGTGCCCGAATTTAACACAATGGTGTCAAAGATAGTAAAACACAAATATTTGACACACGCAAAACAGAGTATTTTAACACACGCGGAAGCTAAAGAGTTTGACACAGCGGAATTAATTGTTCAAAGGTTTATAAATTATAAACCCTCGAGAGCCTCACGGCAAAATAGTTTTTCACTTTTTCAAAACAAGGTTTTTACAAGTGAAGAACAAAATACTGAACAAGATAGAAATTTTCCTAAGTTCACTCCTCAGTAAAATTCCTACGAAAAGCAATCAAACACAAGAATCACACGATACAACCCAAATGCTCCTCCACCGTAGGATTCACTCTCCGGAGATGGATTCCACACCTCGGTTGCAGACTTCGTGCGCTTGAAGAATGATTGGGGAAAGACGATTCAGCCTAGAGCTCGTATGTATATGTTCACCTCTGATCCGCACCTTCTCTAGTCTTCCTCGTCTCGAATATATAGAACTTGGAGCACTCAAGCACTTCTTCCACTACTTGGTAATGGATCGTGTCTTCTTCCACGTCTTTACATGTTCATACAACGAAAATGAACTCCCACTAACTCACGTGGGGGTTAGATAAAGATGTAGAGGTGCTCCCTATTATTTAGAAACTAAAATAACAACCTATAATAATGATATAAACTATATAATAAATAAGATATAATTAATAGGCATAATATATACGAATCCTAATAAATAGGACCAGTAAAAATTCATTAAATAGATAAATATAAGTTTCCTAAAATGTAGGAATTAGTTGTAACAAACAGATTCGGAACTTTGACATTGAAGAGTCAAAGTTATAAGCATATAAGGTTTGACACTAACCTGTTAATGCGAGTAAGTTTGACAACCGTGTGTCAAACTTACATATTCACATTTTCGTACTTCACAATCTCCCCCTTAAGCTTATCCGACCTGTTTCCATTCCATATGGATCATCCATAACAAAATAGCATTCATTTGCCATAAAAAATATGGTGCAACCATAATAAAGTCAATAAAGGAAATGGATCAACCATAAGCAAAAACGATCATTGCATAAGCAAAACAAATGATTACAAGGATTGTAATAAAACTCCCCCTGAATCATAAAATATCCAGCAACATTAAAAATGTAGCAAATAGGAAATTGTTTTTAGAAACAGAAAAATTTTTAAATAAACAACAGCAGGGGTCAGAGTCCAGCTTCCACCATCTTCCATCTTCAGCACCACGTCTCCCCCTGAATGGAAGCAGGTTGGAAAGCTTACTCCAGATCCTGAAGTAGCTTTAAGGCCTGTTTGAGGAGACTCTTGACCTGTCTGATCTTGGAAGAGCTAGCATCCACTTCTTCGTCCTCTGAAACGTCACTCGGAGCATAAGGCAAATCTTTGACCCTGGAATTTCCTTTCCTAGTCAGTGATTGCTCGAAGACCAGGGGGATAGGATCAGACTGCAACTCTTCATCCAACGGAGTGACTCCTTGAGACAAAATAAGCGCATGGAGAAGGCAAGGATGCGGCAGGTAGGTGGAGTCGGCTTTGGTGACTGCACGGAAGATGTTAGTGAAAACAACTTGGCCAAAGTTGAAGGGAAGACCATAGCCCACTCTGTAGAGGAACTCGGCTTGCTCCTTTGAAAGCACGGAGAGATTCTTGTTTGGCATCCAGTTGTGAACACTGATCTTGAACAGGGCAACATACTTCCATGTCAAAGAAGAGACAGGAAGCTTGGTCACCCATGCCTTTGTCTTCCCACCCATGAGCTCAGCAGTCATCTCATTATCTGCAGACTTTGACAACCCTTCTATTTTGACAGACTTTAACCCCAGGAAATTGTTTATGGTATCAGGGTCAAACTTAACAATTTTCCCTCGAACAAACGACTTCCCAAACTTTGGTTTCCCAGTCTGAAAGACCTCATCCTTCAACATATTGGCAAAAAATTCCAAAACCAAAGACGGGCTAAAGGCAGAAAAATCAGTCACAGTTTTAAGAAGACCCCTTCTCCTAAGCAAAATGTCTAACCCAAACTTAGTAAACATATCAGAATCCATCAGTTTCTCCATTTTGAACTCCCTCTTAGAATATAGCCCCTTAAGTGTTTTAGCATAGCAATGATAATACTTAACAGAGTATGATCGGCTAGCATCGTAATCAGAGTTATCTTCATCAGAGGAGGACTGAGTACCTTTTCCTTTCAGGGAAGTAGGCTCCAGGGACTCAGATTGTTCAACCTTTGGCCTTTTGGATCGTTTGACCTCAAATCGTTCAAAAGAGGCAGATTTGGCTGGGCGCTTGGTAGACTTTGACACAGATTTCTTTGGCTTAGGTCTGGGCTTCTTGACAGAAGTAGCTGCTTCGGATTTCTTTTTCTTCTTCGTTGGTTGGTCTCCACTTGAATCAGCATGCTCCTCAGACTGCTCGGTGGCTTGATGGTCTGCCTGGAAGTCCTCGTCGTCAGAGTTGTCGAGATCTCCAGATTCGAAGTCTGACATGACAGTGTCAGACTTTTGCGACTGTTCCGGCAGATCGTCATCCTTGGTGAAAATGTGGGGAGTGTCAGTCAGACTCCTTTGGAACTGCCTGGGCTTCACCTTTTTCCGGCGGGTGGCAGCATGCTTCTTGTACTGTTTCTATCCTTTCGGATCTCCGTTCTGGCATCTTTCCCTCGAGTTGTTGGACGGCGTCAGAGATGAGCTTTAGGTTCCCCGGTTCTTCAGCAATAATGGGGAAACCTTCTTGTCCTGGGAGAGCGTATCGAAGAGGTGGCTCATGGAGGACTTCAGTTGTGTCAGCACCAACGGCAGAGATAGGCAGATCTTCAAAAAACTTTGACGGCAGAGGGGTTGAATCAGGTTGGAGAGATGGTTCTTGCAGGATGCGATTTGTTTCTTCGTCAAACGCCTTGTCTGACTCCTCAATTGAAGGCTCGGTAGGTGGATTTGGGTTTTCAGACTTTGTGGGAGAGGAGTGAGAGGCGGCAGTGGGTTCAGTAGGGTGAGAGGTTGAAGATTCAGTGATGGGAGGAGTTGGTTCGGTGATAGTTGGTGGTGGAGTAGTTTCAACGGTGGCCGGAGTTGGAGTGACAATTTCAGAGGTTGGAGGAAGTGAGGTACCTTCCAAGGCGGGTTGAGAAGTGGAGGATTGAGCGGCTTTCTCCATTTAACTGTCGAGTAGTCGTTGAAGGATTTTGGCACCGTCCGGCGAGGCAAGGGTTTTGGCGAGAAGGTCTTGGAGGTTCTTGTCGGCCATAGTAGGTTTTTGTGTGAGTTGAGGTGGTTCAGAGAAAGAGAGAGGATGTGAAGGGTTGTGTGAGACGTGGGAGAGAGAGTGAGAATTGAAAGGTTTGTGGTGAAGGAGATGCTTTGAGAGGCGTGAGGGAGTGATGTGACAAGGCTGCTGCAAAATACTGAAGTAGGGAGGTGAGGTGTATAACAAACTTAACAAATCAATCGGAAATAAAGGGATTCAAATTAAAATCAAATATAATGCGAAAAATATATAAAACAAATTCCTAAAACTTAGGTAAATACCAATTTAAATCGGGTTATGTTAAATTAGGATTTAAACACCATAAAATTCGCAACAACTTAAAACAAATTTGCAGAATAAAAGATAAGCTCGAAAAGATTCAAATTATGATGACTGCTATCAGGTTTGATACTGAGATGTCAAAGTTACAAAATGTCGATAAAAGGCAATCTCATTATTCCTTCCACAAAGATTGTGTGCCTAATCACGTCCAATCTTTAGTACTAAATGAGATAAAGAAAATCAGTCCATTTAATTTCCAAATAAACTTTGATTCCACATGGTCAGAGTTCTAACAACGTGTTGTCCATAGTACTTTCAGTTAACTTGAAATTTAAATAGGGCAAAATCACCATGTTTTACAACTTTGAGATCTCACACTTGTATCTCTCAGTTTTACAACATGAAAAAGTATAATCGACAAAGGAACAAACTTTAACATCACAGTGTCAAAGGTTACACAACAGTCACACATAGTCAAATCATTCAGTAGGAGGGTTACACATCCCTAAAGATTTTCTCAAGTATGAGAATCTCTCAAAGTCAAGAGCTTTAGTAAATATATCTGCTAATTGTTCTTTTGTTGTCACAAACTTTAAAGCAATTAAACCTTTTTCAACCAAGTCACGAATAAAATGGTGTCTTATGTCAATGTGCTTAGTGCGAGAGTGTTGTACAGGATTTTTAGCAATTTCGATTGCACTAGCATTGTCACACAAGAGAGTCAGAGTTTCAGAGGGCAAACCATAGTCTTCTAGCATTTGTCTCATCCATAAGAGTTGAGTGCATCCACTGGCTGCTGAAATGTATTCAGCTTCAGCCGTTGAGAGTGAGATGCAATTTTGCTTCTTGCTAGACCATGACACCAAGTTTGCACCTACTAGAAATCCACCTCCACTTGTGCTCTTCCTGTCATCCACATCACCTGCCCAGTCAGCATCACTATACCCTATAATGTCAGTGCCAGACTGTTTTGTATACCAGATACCCAAATTAGGAGTGCCAGAGATATATCTAATTATCCTTTTAACAACTTTTAAGTGTGACTCCTTGGGGTCAGACTGGTACCTTGCACATACACCTACACTGAATAAAATATCAGGACGACTGGCAGAGAGATATAAGAGACTTCCAATCATGCTACGATAAAGAGTAGGATCGACTTTGACACCTGAATTATCTCTACATAGCTTATCACTACTACCCATAGGAGTTTTCATGTGTTTAGCACTCTCAAGCCCAAATCTCTTAACTAAACCTAATGCATATTTTGACTGAGAAATAAATACACCATCCTTACGTTGCATAATTTGTAAACCTAAAAAATAATTTAATTCACCTACCATACTCATCTGAAAAGTGTTAGACATACTGGTGACAAACTCATCTACCAGTTTGACATCAGAAGCACCAAAAACAATCTCATCCACGTAAATTTGTGCTATAATGAAATCATTTTCTAAATGTTTAACAAAGAGGGTTTTGTCGGCATTACCTCTTACAAAATTTAACTCCAATAAGAAATCAGTTAGACGGGCATACCATGCACGAGGAGCTTGCTTCAAACCGTATAGGGCCTTTTTAAGTCTATAAACATGATCCGACTTTGACACGTCTTCGAACCCCTTAGGTTGTTCAACATAAGCTTCCTCTTCAAGTATCCCGTTCAAAAATGCACTTTTGACATCCATTTGATAAAGTGAAAAATCTGCAGCACAAGCAATAGCAATCAAAAGACGGATTGATTCTAATCTTGCCACAGGAGCAAACGTTTTGTCGAAGTCAATGCCTTCAACTTGCGTATACCCCTGAGCAACCAATCTAGATTTATTCCTCATGACGTTGCCCTTTTCATCGGTTTTATTTTTGAAAATCCATTTGGTTCCTATCACATTCTTGTCACTCGGCCTTGGAACTAATTCCCACACATCATTGTACTCGAATTGGCTGAGTTCCTCTTGCATTGACTTAATCCAAAATTCATCTGCAAGAGCATCTTTAACATTCTTTGGTTCAAACAAAGATAAATAACAAGCAGAATGCAGAAGATTAAACCTTGACGATAGACACACAGATCTGACCATCTCACGGTAGTTGACAGGATCCTTCTTTCTGGTTTGGACTCCTTCTGTCATATTCCCGATTACCTGAGACTTGGGATGATCCTTCTTTATTCTGAGAGGAGGGTCCCTTCTGTCGAGGTTTGACACTGGCGTGTCAGAGTCATCCCTTCTGTCAAGGTTTGACACTGGTGTGTCAGAGTGGTCTTCTGAGTCAGAGCTTGGTGAAGTATGACTTGCGGATGGTTGATCACTGGAGGACTTTTCACTGGAAGAAGGTTCTTCAGAACATTCAATTAGATGGGAAGCATCCAATTCATCCATATTCTCATGCAGTGATCCCGCCTCGTCAAACACAATATTGACTGACTCTTGAATGGTCTGAGTGTCAAGATTGTACACACGATAAGCTCTGTTGTTGCTAGCATACCCAAGGAATAGGGCTTTACTGCTTCTTGTGTCCAATTTTGTAAGGTATTCCCTGTCATTCAGCACAAAGCAAAGGCAACCAAAAACATGTAAGTATTTAAGATTAGGTTTCTTACCATTTAGAATCTCGTATGGAGTGGTCTTTGTTCCAGGACGAAGATACACTCTATTGATCAGATGGCACGCAGTGTTGACCGCTTCAGCCCATAGTCTTTTGGATAGGTTTTTTGAGTTTAACATAACTCTAACCATTTCCTGGAGCGTCCTATTCTTCCTTTCAACCACACCGTTTTGTTGTGGTGTCTTAGGTGCTGAATACTCATGAGAGATGCCCTTTCTTTCACAAAATTCATTAAAGCTTTCATTTTCGAACTCTCTTCCATGATCAGTTCGGATCCGTATGACACTGGAGTGATAGAGTTTCTTGAACTTTTTGTACAGCTTCTTGAAGTGATCAAAGGCTTCAGATTTTTCTCGCAAGAATTCCACCCAAGTAAACCTTGAAAAATCATCAGTGCATACTAACACATATTTCTTTCGACCTATACTTTCAACTTCAATAGGTCCCATCAAATCCATGTGAAGTAATTCAAAACATGTGCTGGTGTTAACTGAATCAGTAACAGGATGAGAAGCACGTTGTTGGTCCCGGATTATCAGGGTATAACTTGGCAGCGGAAAATGTGTTAATTCGTTTCTTGCGCTCTGCTGGTTACTCAGCTGACTGGGACCTTGTCAGCTGGTAAGTCAACTGGCACTCTGAGTACTCAGCTGACTGGCGACTGGCTCGTCAGCTGGTAGCTCAAGACTTAGAATATTTTAGGCCTTGTTTGCACAGTTATATCAGTTTTCAGATATACACCAGCACTTGGGTGCTGGGTTTTAAATCAGTATGAAATGCAGAAAGCTGATAAAAGACAAAGGATTTATAGTGGTTCGATCAACTGATCTACGTCCACTCTCCAGTCGTAGCACTGGAAATTTCACTAAGAGTAATCGGGTACAAGCGTCCTACGATCTATCTCTAGCTGGTGAATGCCTCGTCCACCAGTTCACTAGATCAACCGCTCCCGGCCTTGTCCTTCTTCAACTCTGATCAGCTGTTGGAGTGCGAGCACGTCACTTCAACCTCCTTAGCTGACTGCGTGGGTGTTTAGTTCTCCCAAGAACGTGTCTTCTCAATACGGCAAAAAGCCCGTAATAACTCAGGTGCTGGCTGGCACAAGAGCTGCTGTGAACTTCCTCGGAAGAGAAAGAACACCAAAGAGATCAATAACTTACAAGCTGGAAGCTTGAAGTCTCGTGTTTGAATAAATCAACACACGGATAGCCTTTAGAAAGGCCTCGAAAGAGTTGCTTGCTTGCAATAAAGTTTCTAACTTTCGGTAGTTGAGCGAGAGAAGAAGTATTGAATGTTGATGGATCCCAGGTATTTATAGACGCGGGATCCCATTCAAACTTCTAGCCGTTTGGACTCATCCGGAAAAGGTCTCTGTCGTCGCATGTCCTTCTGACGGCGGCAGGTAGGAATTTCCGGAAAGTGCCATGCTTTTGTCCACTTTATCTGACATTGATCTCTTTATGTCAGAACGGCACTATTCGTCAGTACGAGGAATCGGAACTGGTGTCTTGAACTGATAGATTTTAAGGTATCCTCCCTTAAAGTCATGCTTTGTCAGTTTATTCCTCAGACGAATCTTCTTTTTGTCTCTAAGACTCTGGGAGAGCGAATCTTGAATTCTGCTGGTAACATCCGACTGGTAGAACATGCTGGTGATCTTTGTGCTGGCAAGTCTCTGCTGGTGACTTGCGTTGGCACAATCTAAGTCTACCAATTTGTCTGATGTTAACTCTTGGAATCTCCCATGACTGGAGGCTTCACCGCTGGTGAACAGTGTCAGTGAGAACACCTATTCTGCTGATAAGGTTTGTCAGCTCCCTGCTGATGAAAACCTTCCCAACTGGTGAACAGTAGCCAGTCATTAGCTCTTCTCATGCTGATGAACAGTGTCAGCACGAGTCTTGTCAGTCGCTTGCTGGTGAGACTTTTCTCAACTGGTAAGTACATCTCATGCTGGTGAACAGTAGCCAGCATGAGTCTTGATCAGCTGCGACTTACAACTCAAAAGACCTAAACAGGACTTTACATTTGAGATCTAGAGCTATCTAGAGACAACTGACGCTGGTAGGACTTAGGATTTGATCCACCAAAACACCAAACTAGAATCTAAACAAGTAGCTACTGGGGAGAGGAAACTTAGCCAAATTTCCCAACACACGTACCTGCTTACCTTTTGTACATGGATCACATACTTTGTCAGGGTCGAATTTAAGGTTAGGAACACCTTTGACTGCATTAGCCTTCAGAAGTTTCTGAATGCAATGGGTACTCGCATGTCCCATTTTCTGGTGCCACAGTTCAGCTTCGTCAGGCTTTGACACCAGGCATCTGCCTTCTTGTTCAGCTTGATAGCAGTTATCTGAGAATCTACTGCCAAACATAACACACCTGTTAGTTTTATCGTATACCTCACAGACGTCCTTGTCAAACTTGACAACCATCCCATCATCGCACAGTTGACTTATGCTGATCAGATTGGCTGTCAGACCTTCCACATACAACACATGTTGAAGTTTTGGAAAGTCTGGCACATTCAAAGTTCCTTTGCCTGTAACTCTTCCTTTAGCTCCTCCTCCATATGTAACAGAACCACCACAAATTGCTGAGTAGTCCGACAGACATGTTCGATCGCCTGTCATATGTCTGGAGCAGCCACTGTCAAAGTACCATGTACCTGCAATGTTAGTTTTTAAAGAAATGTAAATAACGAAGCAGTTTGAACCTGATTTCTGGTTTTCATCTGCAATCATTTTCCTTCAAAAAGTCTTGATGTGACCTGCCTTGTTGCAGTAATGACACACATACTTCTTTGATTTGTCTTTCTCGTTTGACACTCTGGTGTCTGACTCCCCCTTTGTGAATTTGATTAGGTTCTGAGAGTCACAAAAACTAGAACTCGGAGTAGATTGATCGACGTATCCTAGTCCACTTCCATCAGAGGTTTTGGTGGCAAGGATTTCATCTAGAGTGTCACGTCCACGATTGATCTTGTCAAAGACAGAGTCAGCTTCCTTCAGCTTCTCTTTGAGATGGCTGACTTCTTTGTCCCTTCTAGTGAGAAGGACTTCTAATCTCATGAGTTGTCTCCTAATGGACTGATTCTCCTCTTTTAGTCTTTCAATCTCCTGTCCTTGTTCTTCACATCGTCTGTCCACAATGTTAAAAAGATCACTCACTTTCTCCATTTCTTCTGGAGAAGAGACAAAATTTCCTTCTTCCTCATTGCTTTGACCTGAAACATACTCAGACATTGACACGTCAGAGTTAGATGCATTGTGCCGGTTGCTTGTCTCACCACATGGCACAATCGAGAGATCTCTTGCATCTTCTTCCTCCTCAGGCTCTTCAGTGTTGTCTACCTCCATCAAATCATCTTCATTGAGCTCCTCAATCCTAACGTATAACACAACCTGCTCATCCTCATCCTCATCAGTGTCAGAGTCTTCACTCAGGGTGGTGTTAAAGTTTAACTTTTTTCTTCTTAGAACAGTAGGACATTCATTAGCAAAATGACCCATTCCAGAACACCCATGACACTTGACATTATCAAAAGTAGAACTTTTGGAAAAATGATTAATATCATTTTTGGCATATTTATCACTCTTACGTGAGGATGTGGTTGAGTTACTTGAGGTGCTCGAAGGCACAGAGGTAGTTTTGAATCGATTTGAGCTGGATTCACCTTTTTCTTTCTTCATAGATCTCATGAATTTGTTGAACTTCTTCGTCAGGAGAACTAGATTCGGCTGTTCCTCATCTAGCAATTCATCGTCTGACTCCTCAAGGTCAAACTTTAATGAACTTGGCATCTTTTCGGCTGGTTCTTTTCCAGCACGAAGAGCAATGCTTTTATCCCTGTAGACCTATTTTTGTTCATTCAAATTCATTTTGAAAGTAGTGAGAATGCTTACCAATTCACCAATCTCCAGCTTTTCCAAGTCTCTAGCCTCTTCAATGGCAGAAATCTTGTGATTGAATCTTTCAGGTAGAGTCCTAAGCATCTTGCTAATAAGTCTTTCATTGCTAATCGGTTCTTCAAGTGCGAGAGCTTCATTCGCCATGGTCACCATCTTCTCAAAGTATTCGGTGATGTTCTCATCCTCAGCCATACGGAGATTCTCAAATTTGGTAGTAAGAAGTCTCATTTTGGTCTTACGCACACTTGCTGACCCCTCACACTTGGCTTGAAGGATGAGCCAGGCTTCTTTTGCTTCCAAGCAACTTGAAATTAACCTAGCACAACCAATATCAACATACATAAAAATTGCATTAAGAGCTTTAGCATTGCAGTTTGACAATATTCGTTCCTCATTTGTCCATTTTCCTTCTTTTTTTGGAATCATGACAGTCTTTGTTGCATCTTCAGGATCTGGAATTTCTTCCTTCGGAGGTGTCCATCCTTCCAGCAATGCAGCCCAAGCTCTTTCATCAACAGCTTTGATGTAAATTCGCATACGGGTTTTTCACATGTTGTAGTTGATCCCATTGCTATCCAACACGGGAGGACGGGCTGGTACACTAGACATATCCATCGTGAAAAACTGCATTCAGGAAAGAAACTACTTAGTCCGTCAAGTAGAGGCTCTTGACGCCAATTGATACAATTTAGTGCCCGAGTTTAACACAATGGTGTCAAAGATAGTAAAACACAAATGTTTGACACACGCAAAACAGAGTATTTTAACACACGCGGAAGCTAAAGAGTTTGACACAGCGGAATTAATTGTTCGAAGGTTTATAAATTATAAACCCTCGAGAGCCTCACGGCAAAATAGTTTTTCACTTTTTCAAAACAAGGTTTTTACAAGTGAAGAACAAAATACTGAACAAGATAGAAATTTTCCTAAGTTCACTCCTTAGTAAAATTCCTACGAAAAGCAATCAAACACAAGAATCACACGATACAACCCAAATGCTCCTCCACCGTAGGATTCACTCTCCGGAGATGGATTCCACACCTCGATTGCAGACTTCGTGCGCTTGAAGAATGATTGGGGAAAGACGATTCAGCCTAGAGCTCGTATGTATATGTGTTTCACCTCTGATCCGCACCTTCTCTAGTCTTCCTCGTCTCGAATATATAGAACTTGGAGCACTCAAGCACTTCTTTCACTACTTGGTAATGGATCGTGTCTTCTTCCACGTCTTTACCTGTTCATACAACGAAAATGAACTCCCACTAACTCACGTGGGGGTTAGATAAAGATGTAGAGGTGCTCCCTATTATTTAGGAACTAAAATAACAACCTATAATAATGATATAAACTATATAATAAATAAGATATAATTAATAGGCATAATATATACGAATCCTAATAAATAGGACCAGTAAAAACGTCATTAAACAGATAAATATAAGTTTCCTAAAATGTAGGAATTAGTTGTAACAAACAGATTCGGAACTTTGACATTGAAGAGTCAAAGTTATAAGCATATAAGGTTTGACACTAACCTGTTAATGCGAGTAAGTTTGACAACCGTGTGTCAAACTTACATATTCGCATTTTCGTACTTCACAGCCTCTAATTACTTCGGCTTCGCAGACTTGGAGGGTGGACACACCATGCAGCCTCCTCCTCTGGATGTTGAGAGCTTTATAGTTCCTCCCGAACTATCGAACTGGCTAGCTAGATGTTTTGTGATAATCATTGTTGGAGATATGCAGTTATTGTTGTGTTCTTTCTTGGAAAGTAAGAACACCAAAAAAATAACTCTAGCTGAGAAAGCTAAGAGTCACGTGCCCAAAGAATGACACACAGTTAGCTAAGTTTTAGCCTTGATGATAGAAAGACTTGAGTTTTCACTTGTGCAGAGCTTCGTTGCTTTGTTAAAGTTTCTATTTCTTTGTCTCTGAGCGCTTTTACCTATTATAGACAAGATAAGAGCGTTTCAAAATTGTAGCCGTTTAGAGACGAATTGGGCATCTCGAATCTGCGTCTGCTACGTCATTTTCTGACATAGGATGTCGACACGCTGCTTTTGTGTCAGAACGGTTACGCCAGTCCGAGGAACTTGAACTAGTTAAAATAACTTCAGTCTTTAATGAATCTTCATTATTAAAGACTGATCTTTAATATTTCATCTGATTTAATTCTCTTTGTCTATATGTGTGAGTGGAAATTAGTCTTGTAAACTGGAGAAGAGCCAAGCTAGTGTCTTCAATCTGTTTCTTTGATTTGTCAGTTTCTCGATGGGATCCAATTTCTTCTCATCATTCACATGTTTTAAATCGGTGGCTAAGAATCCGATCAAGTTTGTCTTGATCAACTTCATCAACTCCATTACAACTCGATAATCATCATAACAATACATTACCAGTTTGTACAAACTTAGTTAATTTAGAGACACTCCCGTCCCTAAATAATTGTCCTGTTTCAAAATGGTACAGATACCAATGCGAGTAGAGATAGAGAAAATTATTATTTTAATAGTGAGTGTGTATTAACTTTCCATTTTAGGTAAGAGGACAATTGTTTGGGACAGACGAAAAAGGAAAACAAGACAATTGTTTTGGGACGGAGGGAGTAATTTATATACATTCTTTCGACACATCAAAACAACAAATAAATAAAAATACTTCCTAACATATCATTTTAACACAAATCAAAATTAATTTATTCGTGGTAAAATTGGCCAATTTTTATATTTAAATAGTGTATAGAATCGATCAAAAGAGCAGAAAGATAGTGTAAGTAACATGTATACTATTTTTTGTTTGGGGTATAACGGTGAAACACTTTATCTATGTTAAAAAGAGTCATGAGTTCAAACTTACTATTAAAAAAGATAATATGTATACTGAAAGTATTTCTAGATATAATCGGAAATATTGACAGTTAAATCGGGCTCAAGTCTTATTTTTACATGTTGGGAGTAGTTAGACTATCCTCATCAGTAACTCCATTGTGAATAGGCCATAAATAAAACATTAATTTTTCTTCATCCACTATATAACCTACAACCTAATATTATTTCTCTCTCTCATCAGTGATCTAGTTCAACCTAACTTTTTAATTAAAATATTAATTTATCTTTCTTCTTATATATTATAAAAAATTAAAATGTATTTTAAATTAACATGAACAAATAATTCATAATTTACTTTACAAATGAAATTTTAACAATTAGTACTTATTAATATAAATCAACAAAATATAAATACAATACATGAAAATTTTAATTATAATTATAGAAATTATATATTCAATTATGGGTGTGGAAATTCTAGCCAATTGATTTTAATTTCTTATGAACTTTGATAAATATTGTATAATAATTAATTAAATATAAAAATCAAAATTATATTTTTTTTAAAAATAGCCACATGCAAGTGAGTGCAATGAAGTGGGAAAGGTCAAATAAGATTGGCAGAGCAACTTAGAGCATCTATTATAGGGATCTTAAAAAATTTAAGATCCCCACATCAGCCACACTTAATTACATGGAGGAGAGGAGAGAATAGGTGGCAATGAGAGAGAAATTTGAGGATCTTAAGGGTGGTTGCAATCATAAACCCACACATTCAACTTTTACACCGCCACGTCAGCAACATCAAAAGTTAAAACCTATTTTAAAATATATTCCTACAATAATAAACTCACTACACAACTTTAACATGGACCTACATATAAATCCACTTTTACATATATAATATGATATATATATATATATATATATATATATATATATATAGGGATTGGATCCGGTGATAAAAATTCCCCCATGATAAAATGATAAAGCCGTTTGATTCCCTTTACAATGTTGTTTGATTGTGTTTTAGTTGTTGCTTGATCGTATTTAAGTTTTTGCTTGATCATTTGTTGCTTGATTGTGTTTTAATTATTGTTTGATTAGATATCAGTCATTGATTTAATTAGATCTAATGGATGAGATTCATTCTTATTTTTAATATACTTGTTTATTATCATATGATCTCATCTCTCTCTCTCTCTCTCTCTCTCTCTATATATATATATATATATTTATTTAAATTTTTTTTTATATATATATATATATATATTAAATAGATTTTTATTTATAATATTAATTTACATACTCATTTTTCGAAAGTAATTAATTACAAAATAAATCGCAAATTGTATTCGCAAATTGCATATTTTAATTTCATTATTTATATAAAAGTGGTACATAATAAAATATTATCACTTAAAATAATACAAATTTAGAACAATGAACAAGAAAATTTAAATTAAGACAACATCACACTATTACATGAAAAAAAAATTAAATGACATAACATTGCAACTACATGGTAAAAAACATACTAAGCACTTCCATAATTGGTCCATATGTGTTCAACCAAATCTGTCTGGAGCTGATGGTGTGTATCTTTATCACGTAGTTCTTTGAAATTATGAAAATAAGTTTGAAATTCTTGAGTAGAACCCAAATTTATTGTTCCGGATGGAGGCTTGTCTTCATCGGACCAATTAATAGATGTATCTCCTTCATCCTCTATAATTATGTTGTGCAAAATTATGCATGTATAAATAATATTTCCCAAGTCTTCTTTGTAATAATATCGTGCAGGACCTCTAAAAACTAGTAAACGAATCGCGATTGTTTTCGGCCATTTGAGAAAGAGATAATGAATTGAACAATAAAAATGACAAGAAAATTGAATATGAATTGAAATTTTGATGTAAAGAATGAGAGTGTTATATGTATTTATAAAGAAAAAAATTAGCCATTATATAACGGCTATAAAGCCATTTGTATTCATTAAATTGATAAATTAAAACAATAAATATATATAATATTATATATATAACCGTTAGAAATACTAATCATGATCATATGAATGAGCGTGGAGAAAGATAGAGGTTCAGCATATTGGGCCATGATCGGAGAAATGTGGCGGCACCAGTTGTTGGAAGAAGATACGAGAGAGAGGTAGGATTTTTGGAGAAAAGACTGATGTTAGGTTGCTATCATGATAAAGTTTGTATTATTTGCATAAGAAAATAATGTTTATTAAGAAACAAAGATCAACAAAATAAGAGAGAATATTGCATGGAGATATAAAGATATCTCATGCAGATATGATACAATTTCAATTATAATTTATCAATATATATATAGACAACAAAACACTATTTGTAGCATCATTATACACTTTTTTGTTTCATTGTTTATAATGCAAGTGTTTGTGTATATATAGAAAAGACCCGAACAGGTGGTGGTGAAATAGTGGCGGATCCATAAATATTTATTAAGGGATTTAATTGAGTTTATATGTAACAAAAATAATACATAATTAAGTAAAAATTGATGCTCATAATAATAATAAAATATTTAAAAATTCATACACTAAAACTAATTTCAATATTATGTATAAATATAAAAAATTAACATAAAATAGAAATAATTTTCAGTTCCTCTTAATTCTCATATCCGAACCCCCTTACACTCTCTTCTTATTCATTCTCAACTTTTTTTTATTGTTTATTCGCCAGTAAAAATATTTATCTCATAAAAAACCATATCATCCTATTATTAAATAAAAAAATAATTTAAAGCTGAAATCACCCAAACTTCTAAGTAAATCCACGTGCTTAGAGAGAGGAATAAGAGAGATAAATATACAATTATAAACTAAATATTAATTGAGTAATTTGATGCATAATATTTACCTTGATAAATTTAAATATTAATATAAGATATATTCAATTTCAATATCATTATTATATATAATTTATAATAAAATATCTACGCTTGCGCATCGCGCAGGTAGAAAATTAGTATTATATATATGTATAGTCATTGGATTTTATACTAAATAAATTTTTATTTATATTACTAAATTATATAATAACAATTTTCAAAATCCTAATTAAAGCAATTATAAAAATTTATAAATTAAAACAATACAAATTTAGAATAATTAAAAATAAATAAATACCAATCTTTTTTCGTGGCCCCATATACGCTAGACTTTTATATATATATATATATATATATAGTGGTGATCATATCACAAGTCCTTTTTAGATAGGAGAAGAGAATAAATATGAACCTTTTATTTATTAAATCTAATGGTTGGGATATGATTTTATATTTTATATTTGATTTTTATTTTTTATTATAAACTATAATTAAGATTATTTAGGTAAATAAAATATGGTGGTTACAAAGAATCTTATACTCTCTCTCTTCTCCAACTAAAGTTTTAATTTTTTTTTTCAATATTCTCTCTCCTTTAAAGCTCTTATAAAATTTTAAATAATCATAACTCACTTAATTTAAATTATTTTTTATGTATCATATATCAAATTAAAGATAATTTAATAATCTTTCAAACGAAATCCATATTGCATATGTTTAGCATAAAAAATCACAGTAAAAAATAAAACTTTATAATTTTTCAGTTTTACATACGTTATTGCATTATCTAGCATATTATGTTGCATTATTTAGTTCTAATTATTGCATTATCCGTCATATTATGTTGCATTATTTAATTCTTCTTATTAATGTTTCAGTTTTACATAAGACATCCTTTATATTTTGCATTATTTAATTTTGGTTATTGCATTATCTTTTATATTAAGTTGCATTATTCAATTCATCTTATTAATGTCACTCATCACATTATACTTTGTGTAATGTTGCATTGTTTAATTTTAGTTATTGCATTATCATTTATATTTTGTTGCACTATTAAATTTAATTTATTAGTGTTTCATTTTTACATATGCAATTGTCTAAATTTTATATTATGTTGCATTATTTAGTTTTAATTATTGCATTATTCTTTATATTTTGTTGTATTATTCATTTCAACTTATTAATGTTACAGTTTTACACAACTATTATTTAATGTTGCATTATTTAGTTTTAGTTGTTGCATTATCCTATATATTTTGTTGCATTATCAGTGCATTAGTACATGATTTATGAATAAACTCACTAATTTTTGTTTTTACTATGATATCCTATTCAAAGCATATCCAATAGGGATTTTGTTTTAAAGAAAATTAAATTATCTTTAATTTGATATATGATACATGAAAAAATAATTTAAATTGAATGAATTATGATTATTTAAAATTTTACAAAAATCTAAAAGGAGATAGAATAAAGAGAAAACAATAACATATGATGAAGAGAGATAATTATGAGATGTGGTCCCCTAATATTAGATAAGTCAAATCTAATATCTATCCAAAAATGACTAAAATATCCATGTAATCAAATCTAAATCTTAATTTTAAATTTGATCCTAACCATCCAATTTAGAAATAAAGGGCTTAGATTCATTCTCTTCTCCCATCTAAAGGTGTACTTGTCACTTTAACACACCCATATATATATATATATATATATATATATATATATATATATAGAGGGGGGATCATGTAAAAAAAAATTCCCCTGTGAGAAAAAAGAATGAATCGTGTCCATCAGATCTAAAAAAATCAATGGTTGATATTGAATCAAGCAACAACTAAAGCACAATCAAACAACATTGCAATCAAGCAACAACCTGAATACAATCAAGCAATGTTGTAAATGCAATCTCACTTTCTCACGTTAAGAGTTTTCTCACTGGATCCGCTCCCTATATATATATATATATATATATATATAGAATAGTGATCATATGAGAATTGTTTTTAGTATGAGAAATAAGAATAAATCTTAGCCTTTGATTTTGTGATTTCAACGCTCATGTCTATTTTACTCCGTGTGCAGTTTTCCTCGATTATCCTGCAGTTTTGCAAAATTAAGGTAATTTTTGTAATTTTAGCTTTTTTAAAATCTGAAATAGTATCTCATTAGATTTTTTATTCCTTTCTTCACGCGATTTGATTTCTTCTTCCTTCTTTGTTCGAATTGATTTATATTTCTTTTGTCGATCAGATTTTTTTTCTTTGTTTCTGGATTTCACATTCGTGTTCGGTCTCGACGTTGTTAATTATGCATGAATATAGTTTAAAAAAACTTGTTTTATTCAGATCGACGTTCATTTTTTCTATTATATTGTGCATCTTTAGTGTTAACTTTGTGCATTTTTGTATCTTACATGTTCATTTATTCATTCTTTGTTCGAATTGATTTATATTTCTTTTGTCGATCAGATTTTTTTTCTTTGTTTCTGGATTTTGCATTCGTGTTTGGTCTCGACATTGTTAATTATGCATGAATATAGTTTAAAAAAATTTATTTTATTCAGATCGATGTTCATTTTTTCTATTATATTGTGCATCTTTAGTGTTAACTTTGTGCATTTTTGTATCTTACATGTTCATTTATTCCAAAGTGTGTTAATAAGATGAAGCATTTTAAGGGCATAGTTTTAAGAACTGTTGATGTTGGTATTGAGCTTTATAGAGACTACGCTCGTGTTGTTGCTTTGAAGAAGAAGATGTTTAATTTTTTTTAATTCGTATTTATGTAAAAATGAAGTAAACCGGGCTAAAAATGAAGTAAATTGGGCTAAAAATGAAGTTAATCGGGCTTAAAATGCAGGTTGCTGTTTGTGTTTGAATATTTTTACAGTTTTAGCCTTTAAAAACTAAAACTGCACGATATTGGGGCAAAAATGCCGCGTTTTTCAATATGCTGAGAATGAATCATGTTTGTCGATTTGATGAGATGGACGCGCGAGATTTATTCTTATTTCTCATAGTAACTCCTATTCTCACCTGATCACTACCCTATATATATATATATATATATATATATATATATATCACGAAATAAAAAAAATAACAAAATAAACGTTGCAGACAGTTTTGGTGAGTGGTGGCCCTACATTTTCATTAAAATCCAGTTTTCAATAGGTTTTTGTATTTCATGCCACATCACAAACTTAAAACGTGTGTTGTTAAAACCCACAAACTTGGGTTTGAAGCTGGGAAAAAAGTTATCATTGCAACTATTGAATAAGATCCCATACCTTGCAGCATTTGTGGGCCGACGCCACTCGCGCCGTGCGTCACACGCACGCTGCTATTGGCGTGTGCGTTACATGCACCGGCGAAGCGTGTGGCGCTCGCCTCCCTTTTTTCCCTTTTTTTTCTTTTAATTTTAATATTTAAAATGTTTTTTTTCTTTTTCGTTTATTTTGAATTTAAAATATTATTTTTTTCATTTTAGTTTATTTTAAGATTTTAAATATTTATTTTTTCTTTTTCTTTTATTTTTAGATTTAATATGTTTTTATATTTTATTTTACTTTTTTATTCATATCTTATATAATTAATTATTTTAAAAAAATCCAACGGCTATATTTTGTAACAGACACTTTTTTTCAACGGTTATATTTTAACGGATACTTTTCGGCGGTTATGATTGATTTAATAATTTTTTCTATCAATTTCTATTAAAATATTATTTAGTTTTAATTGCAACGTGTACTATCTATCAATGTGTGTTCTTTTTTTATATGTAATATTAAATTTTTTAATTGAATGTATGATTCAATTAATTCGAACTAATTAATTACATTAAGAAAATTTTATTATTTAACTATTTAAATTAATAATTTGTAATTTAATTAATTAATTATTATGTTTAATTTATCTATATTCAATAAAATAAAAAAAGAATATACATATATATATATATATATATAATATTAAGTAATTGTTATGACAAGTGAGACTCATGTATAGTATAAAGTAAAAAGTGGATGAATAAAAAAATGATAGTAAATGTTGATGTGGATATTTATAAAATATGAAATTATAATAATTATTAATATGACGCACACGTGGCAGAATTTTAAAATTTTTAAGATCCTATGATAGTGGGTGCTATTGACTATTCCCATTCATAACCCCACATAACCTAATATTTAATAAAATATTAATTTCTCTCACATTCACCTATACAACCCACAACCTTATCTAATTTCTACTCCCATCAATAACCTTAACCCAACTTAAATTATATATTTTTTTTAACTTTATTTTTCAATACATGATATCAATATCAACTTTTATTAAATTTAAAATTAAAAAAATGTACATATATAAAATTTATATTTTAAATTTATAATTGTGGTAAAAATACACTTTTACACACTTAAAAAGTGAAAATTTTAAATTAATAGCGAAATAGAGAGTTTTGATTTTGGTGTAGAAATATATCAATATTAGGCTCTATTTATAGAGAAAATAAAACATGAATTTCGATATAATTTTTTATTACTTATTATACATAATATTAATTATATTACTTTATTATTTAATCATCTAATCAGATGCTGCCAAATGGCAACAAATGATTGGATGATTCACCATGACTCCCAAAAAATGGAAAGTCACGCAGAGAGCCAAAGTCATGCTACCCCCATTCATAACCCAACCCCAACCCAACATTTAATAAAACATTAATTTCTTTCACCTCCACCTATACAACCCACAACCCAATCTAATTTCTACTCCCATCAATAATCCCAACCTGACTTAAATTATATGTTCTTTTTACTTTACTTTTCAATATATATTATCAATATCAATTTTTATTAAGTTTAAAATAATTAACAAATATATCTATATCTATATCTATATATATATTTATAATTTATATTTTAAATTTATAATTGTGATAAAAAAAATACACTATTGCACACTTAAATAAGTGAGAAATTTAGATTAACAGCGAAATAGAAATTACAAGACTTGAAATATAAATAAGTAAAACAAATTACAAATAAATGCACGAAATATTAGATCACAATTACAAAAGAAATGCAAATTACATATTTAATTCTAAGCTCCAAATTTATTCCATATGTGCTCAATCAAGTCATTTTGAAGGGTGCGATGAGCTTCTCTATTGCGAAGTTGATCTCTATTAACCATATACGCAGACAGACTTGAAATGCGTTGTGTAGAGTAATTAATTGATTCAACATTATCTGGATCTACTCCTGTGGGTATATCCCTGAGAAATTCAGTGGGATCATAATAATTTTGGTATGTGTCTCGTTCATCTTCCACTATCATATTGTGCATAATAATACAAGCCATCATTATTTTCCCCATCAAAACCTTGTCCCAGATAAGGCATGGACGTCGAAAAAATGCAAAACGAGCTTGCAGAACTCCAAATGCTCGCTCGACATCTTTTCTAGCAGATTCTTGGTGTTGAGCAAATAACTTATGCTTTCGGATTTGTGGAGAAATAATCGACTTGACAAATGCAGCCCATGAAGGATATATGTCATCAGTGAGATAATATGCTCTATCATTTTGACGACCATTCACTATGTAATCAACCTTTGGTGATCGACCTTCTAAGAAATCATTAAAAACAGGGGATCGATGTAATACATTAATATCATTGCACGAACCTCGTGTTCGAAAGAACGCATGTCATATCCATAAATCATAGGATGCAACAGCTTCCAAAACAATTGTTGGATGTCCGCTTCTTCCTGTATATTGCCCAGCAAACGCATTTGGGCAATTCTTCCATTGCCAATGCATGCAGTCAATACTTCCAATCATGCCTGGAAAACCACGTTGTTCTCCAACATAGAGTAGTCTTGCCAAATCTTGTTCATTATGCCTTCTCATATAAGTTTCACCAAAACAAGAAATGACACCTTCTACAAAATGTAAAAGAGCATCTCTTGTAACAGTTTCACTCATTCGTAAGTATTCATCAACAGCATCAAATGATGCCCCATATGCCAACACCCTTATTGCTCCAGTACACTTTTGTAGCGGTGAAAGAGATAGTCTACCTGTGGCATCAGACGTTTGTTGAAAATATGCATCATTGGCAGTGATGGCCTCCACTATACGAAGAAATAATGATTTTCGCATACGGAATCTACGCCGAAATATTCTGGAGTGTACGTCGGTCTTTCCACGAAGTAGTCGTTCATCTAACACTCCTCACCAATCTCGCGTTGCCTATTACAATACCTCCTTCTCCTTCTCGTTGTAGGCCTTGATGCGCCTACAAGCAAGTTAGGATTGCTTATAATGAGATCTTCAAAAACTCGTTGAATTTGATGAGTTTGTTGCCTACTTCGTTCTACCCATTCATCAAATTCAGGGAGTTGGAAAGATTCAGAGCTTGAGTCTGAATTTGTTGAAGAGTCTTCATTGAGTGACATTTTTATGAAGTGAAAAATGTAAACAATTTGACAAATGATATTGTGATTGAGAAAATTTTGTTTAATGTATATTGTGATGCTAATGCTATATATAAAATCCATGTGAGCAAGCTCTGAATCTTTCCAGAAACTTGAATTTGACAACTCAATTAAAATATCATTGGATTCCTTTGCTTTCACGTGGGAATGAGAAGTGAGTTGGATCATTTGCTTTAATTTTCTTTCATGTTGAGCTCATTTGGATTCTCAGCTTGATGGTCGTGATACAATTTATGCACACGTGACCATAATGAGATCCCCTTTTGATTTTTTCCACGTATGTTATCTTCGCTAGCGTAGACCCATGCAGACATGAGAGCTACATCTTCTTTCACGCACCAAACACTTTTTGCCCCTTTCTGGTTTTTGTTAGACATTCGGGCATCTTGAAACAAATTGCGGGATATATTTTGTGATGTGGGAACATTTTCAGTGGTTGGAATTTGAGTGAGATTTGGAGAAAATTGAGAATTTTGATAATATGGTGAGTTACCTTGATATTCAGAATTTGGAAATGGGAAAGAATTCTGATATGGGGTAAAATTTGGATAATTTTGGGAGGTTTGATGATCTTCAGAGTTTGGATGATTTTGAGAGGAAGGATAATTTCAGAGTTTGGATAATTTTAGGGATTGAAAAAATAGTTTGGATTCATAACTTCCAATACTTGAAAATATATTGGAGCTAAAGAAATGTAGAGAGAATAGAGAGTTTTGATTTTGGTGCGGATACATATCAATATTAAACTCTATTTATAGAAAAAAAAATTATGAATTTTGATATAATTTTTTATTTTTTTATTAATAATTATATATAATATTAATGATATAACTTTATTATTTATAATATTTAATCATCCAATCAAATGCTGCCAAATGGCAACAAATGATTGAATGACTCAATAATGACTGTCAAAAAGTATGAAGTCGCGCAAGAGGTGAAACTCATTCTGCATGACTCTATCTTTTTTTAAATTTTTTTATTCATAAAGTGTTTGGAATTTTGTAATGACTTACCCCCAAAGTCATTGATGGGGTAGTCTAACACCCCCATATTTTTCTTTTTTGATATTTTTTATGTATTTTTTATTTTGTCTTTTTCTATGACTTTCCCTAAAAATCATGAATGGGGTAGTTTTACTACCACTTAAGTCATGCACTATTCACCATTTTTATATGTATTTTTTTTATTGTGACCCTGCCACCAAGTCACTGATGGCAATGGTCTGAATGGACAGAATGCACGCTGCGAGTTTGACAGATGTAGTCAGACTTGAGTGAGTGTGTTAGCGCAAGGATCTGTTGGAACCTCGGCATAGGATGTTGGAGAATAACGATGCCACCGAGACACAGAATTTTGGACATGTGAGTAGATACAGATGCGTTATATTACGATGATTGATAGTACTGATTGTGAAGTGATGTGGTAGTTGTTGTCAGGAGTGACGTAAAATGTCAACTGTAGTTGATTGAATCTAGAACCTTGAGATTTTGATTGATTTGATATTAGTTTGGACTGTTGTGGGTGACGTGAAACAACGTATATAGCTTCGGTTGAATCAAAAAGTATTTGAGTTACGTTTCATTCGCGCAAGTATAAGCAAATTGAGTTGTCCTTTGTGTGCTTAGTAAAATTTCTACCAGCTAAGCATAGTAGATGATCAAGCTTATTATTGTAAATTTCATCGAACCTGATCAAGCAAAAATTTGAAAACGAGCTAGTAAGGTATTGATACAACTCAACCTTGCGAATTGAGTAAGAAAATGAACAAGTTCTGGATATTGTTTGGGATGGGTGAAACCGTTGCTTCGTGATACCTATAAGTCAATGAGACGAGTATCGATAGTTGCAAAATGTCTAATAAGTCGTAAAGACGATAAACAAAGGACTTTCATTTGAAGAAAGTTTTGTGTATGGAGATCTTTTAGATTTTCAATTGCGGTACGATGAAAACCGTAACGATAACGCTCACTGTTTTGGATGTGACGCCGTTCGGGAAAAACTTTGACAACCCAATTAATGTCTTATGAGAACGTTGGATTGCCTTATTATGTTCGACTAATTATTAGTATCCTATGGGGGATAGTTCTCTTCTTACTTGGTACATTTTCTTTCGTTTCTCTAAAGTATCGGTTTGCGAGCCTTTGATTATCCTACAAGCTTCCAGTTCTGAACTGACTTGAGGACGTTGTCTTATTTCATGTCTGAATTCCTTGCAAATGAGACAGAGGTTATTCACAACATAGTGTTTCTCAATATAATTCCTTCTACACTTGATAAGTTGCAGAGTAAATTTGCCACGTTGGTTTTGTGCTGCCAATGCTTCATACCATTCTTTGAACTAGTTGAAATTTATGCCTTTGATTACTCTGACGATTTCTCTAATCTTTAAACATGTGTGATTACACCTTGGTCTTATTCTCTTCATTGGCTGTTAACTTGTTTCCTTTGAATCAAGTATGTTCACTTCTCAATTATTTTCCTTGATCTCTTGAAAATGAACAAGTTGTTCTTGTTCCTTTTTCCCAATATGCTTATTTGTGTTCATTCCTGGACTTGACTTCTTCCAGATGAACATGCTTATTCATAAACTATCATCAATCGATCCTTTGAACATTAATATGCCTTCATTGTTCAGGCATACTAAAAAAGAATTCATTCTTAATAATTTATTCGATTATTTCTTTGATATCTGAGAGGACATGCCATTTGTTGTAATCTTATTGTTGAGATTCCTTCGTGACGTTCCAATTATTGTGGTTGTTCACCTAATTCGAAGGAAGCGTTTATATATATATATATATATATATATATATATATATATATATATATATATAAGCTATTAGCATGTCCATTTGCAAACGGGCATGCGTAACTACATTTCTTAATTACCTTTTGATCGCCGAATTACATCCTCTCCACCTTACAAAAATTTCGTCCCGAAATTTGCTAGAGTGCTTCAAAAAGCTCGGGGTATTTATCCCTCATTTTCTTCGAGTTCCCACGTAGCTTCCTCTAGCCCGTGGTATTTCCACAAAATCTTCACAAACGAAACCATCTCATATTCTCGATTCTTGCATCATTCAATCTGAGATAGCTTTTGGCTTTTCCTCATAATATAGATCTGAATTCAAGACAATCTCTTCTTAGCGTATCACGTGCTTCGGTTCGTAAACATCTTTCCTTAATTATAATACGTGAAATACGTCGTGTACTTTTCTCATGCTTAAAGGAAAGGCTAGGTGATAAGCCACTGGCCTATGTGCTCCAAAACCTCATAGGGCCCTAAGAGACGAGATCGTAGTTTACTCTTGACTCCAAGTCTGACAATCCCTTTAGATGGTGATACTTTCATAAACACTTTACTCCCAACTTCAATCTGTAGTTCTTTTCTTCTGGTGTCCGCGTAAGATTTCTGTTGGCTTTAAGCTTCCTTAATTTGTTTTCTAATTTAGCGTAAAATCTCGATCATTTCTCTGATGGCGTCAGGCCCAAGAACTTGTCGTTCCTTCACTTCATACTAATATAATGGTGAGCGATACTTTCTTCCCTACAAAGCCTCATACGGGGCCATCCCAATCGTCGCGTAATAATTATTATTATATGAAAACTCGATCAGTGGCAGAATTGGCTTCCAACTTACTCCTCTATCAAGAATCATTGTTCATAGTATAATCGTTACAGGTACTCCATGTAGTCTGACAATCTCCCATACGTATAGCAGGCTAGCTTATCCGATTCGTACGTATAACCCTCTCGTGTATATATATATATATATATATATATATATATATATATATATATATATATATATATATATATTGTTGTGTTTCCTCTTTGCAACTTCGGGAGTCCCGTGACAAAGCCCATAGTAATACGTTGGCTTACTGACATGCCAGGCGTTTCTCCACATATAAGGCTGCATCATTTTTCCTGTTGTCCACTAGTACGTAGTCTTCAAGTCTTGATACATCTTTGTATTCCCCAGGTGAGCAGCATACGGTATATCCTGAGTCTTACTCCTGATTTCATTCCTCAGGCGCTTCTCTATATTCTCTTGTCTGCTAAGTTCCGATCTTTGTCGCAAATTCCTAGGCTCCATGTCCTTTCTCTGTGCGTCAATGATTCTCACTCCTAAATCTAACACTACAGTTTAAAGCAACTACATCGCACCTGTTTCTTACCGTGGCGAACTAACTTCAAGACTAAGTTTCTCGAATCTCGCACTCATACGTCTTCTCTGATTAGTACACATCCAAGTTGAGTTTCTCCTTTACCGGCTCAAGGCATCTGCAACTAAATTGGCCTTACATGAGTGATAATTTATTATCGAGTCATAACCATTAACTAACTCTAACCATCTTCTCTGCTTCGTATTCAAGTTCTTCTACTCGAAGAAATACTTCAAGCTCTTAGGATCCATGAATATTGCGCATTTAACTCCTGTAAGGATGGTGCCTCCATATCTTCAATGCGTGAATTACCGCTGTTAACTCAAGACCACGAGTCGGACAATTTATTTCATGCGGTCTTAATTGTCTGGAAGTATAGGCTATTACCTTTCCGTCTTGTATCAATACGCAACCCAATCCATTTTTGACGCATCAGTGCTGACTTCGAAATCCTAATTTGCTTCAGGTACGGCCAAGACTGGCGCTGTGGTCAGAAAACGCTTAAATTTCCGAAGATTCCTCGCTCACTCTTCTATCCATACGAACTTCATCCCCTTCTGAAGTATTTGAGTCATAGGCTTAGCGATCCTAAAAAAATCCTTCAATAACGCTTCGATAATACCCTGCTAAACCAAGAAAGCTACAAATCTCTATCGGCGTTGTCAATGACTTCCGCTCCATCACCATCTGGATCTTTGCTGGATCTACATTGATGCCATCAGCTGACACGATGTGACCCAAAACGTCACTTCCCTCAAACAAGAAGGCGTTCTTGCTAAATTTAGTATATAGTTTCTTATTCCTTAAAGTTTGTAATATCGTTCTTAAATGCTACACACGTTCCTTCTCATTCTTCGAGTATATAAGGGTATCGTTATTAAATACTGACACGAAATCGTCAAGTTTCATGTCTTAGGGTTCTTGCAACTGTACTTTCAACTCTTGTAACTCCTTGGGCGTCATACGGTACGGTATTTTAGAAAACGGTGTTGCTCCTGGTTCTAAATCGATCACAAATCCCACTCGTCTAACGGCTGGCAGTCCTGGTAACTCTTTTAGGAAATACGTCTTCAAATTCTCGAACAATGGGCACATCCTGGACCACTAACTCCTCTTCCTCTTCACCTTCCAAATAAACCAAGTATCTCTGGTTTTCAGTCTTTGACAAAATTTCGAGGCCTACACAACTGAAATAACTGGTACCTATTGCCTTCTTTGAAATCCAAAATGAAAGATTTTTCGTTTTTTGACCGTGGAATCATAACCTTCCTCTTATAACATAAAATTGTCGTTTTATTCTCGGTTAGTCAATCCATTTCAAGAATTATATCCACGTCCTACATATCCAAAACATTTAACTCGGCACTAACTCTAACGTTTCTATAATCTGATTGTTAAATCACGACAGACTAAGGTAATAGTAGTTGACTTCTCCCAAGGCAATGCTATGCTTAGTTCATGACTATTCTCTCTGCCTTAAGTCTTACTAATTTGTTACTTGATGAAAATTGTCAATTTAAACCATAATATGTTGCCCTCATTTTTATTGCTCCCGAGAGTATACACTCACAATCTCCTCTGATTATTTTCCCTAGGCCTCGGCCTCTACCACGATCTCGTCTTTCCCACAATTTTTATATTCCTGACATTCCTTGGTCTTGAAATATTAAGGCAGAGGAAAAGTTCTCCAAGTGAAAAGTCCAATGCAGTCCAATGACTCGGTCCCGAGTTAAACTCTCTACTTTCTTTGCTAGGGTTCTCTTCAGTTGGTAAGCACCAAGGATTTGAAGGAAATAATCATAACAACTCATTGAAGTGATGAAGAACGCGCTTCAGTTTAGACATGCTTGAACAAGGAATAGCATGTTTGTATTTGAGAAACCCAAGAGAATGTGCAACAAGTCGTATACTTGATCCGAAAGAGACAGTCAACGATTTAAGTAATGAATAGGAACGAGACAAAAGTTTGCATACTTAATGAAACGATACTCTCCACAACAAGGAAGTTCAGATGTGCATGCTCGTTGGATGGATATAGTTTAATGATCAAATAAGCGAATCAGATAGTGTCGCGCCCCCAAATCGGGCCTATGCGACAGTCACACGTGCGACACGATGCACACTAAGGGAAGTTGTGGTTTTAAGAAGAAATAATTAATCAAGCGGTTCAGATAAAGTCGTGTGAATGATAAGATCAACTTTCAACATGTAATGGATTATGATTGTACTTTTATCATAAGTAATGGCTAATGGGATATAATTAAAATATGAATAATTTTTTTTAATAGTAATGCATTAATTTAAATATATTTAGGAAAGTTGGAATTTATGATCTATCGATTATAGGTAATGTATTTTTACTATTAAACCTCGAGCAAGGATCAATATTACTAGTTCATTCTTTGAATTGGGCCGATGTTGAACTTTGATTGGACCTCTTAGCCCATAAGATTATCTTTAGTAATGACATTCTACAACTCAATCTAAAGATAAAATAATAATTTCTCTCACATTCACTTACACAACCCACAACCCAACTCAATTTTTACTTACAACGACGACATTCACTCAACCTAAACTTATTTTATTTTCATATTTATACTTCAATATATATTATTATAATATTTTTTATTGATATTTAATTATATATTTATATAAATATATAATTACAATAAAAATATTGCATACACCATAAAAAAGTTAATATTTGACACAATAATAAAATACAAAAGTAGAAATTAAATGCATATACATTTATCTTGTTGGCTTGGATAATTTTGGAAAGTGAAGAAATAATTGGGGTCATTTGAATCCATGACATTATATCAAAATGAAAAAATACTAGAGAAAATAGAAGTTTTGGTTGTGAATGAAAATGTATCAATATTAAATTCATTTTATAGGGAAAACAAATTTATAAATTTTGATATAATTTTTAATTATTTATTTATAATATACTCCCTCCGTCCCATTGAAGTAGTCTCATTTCCCATTTTTGTTTGTCCCATAAATTAGTCCCATTTTCCTAAAATGACAAATTTTTTCACACTCACCAATAAAATATTAATTCGACTACACTCACAACCCTTAATCTCCGTGCCGAAAAGAAATGGGACTACTCTAATGGGACGGAGGGAGTATAAGATTTAATGTATTTAAAGAATAGAGTATCCAATTATATATTGTCATTTAGCAGCATGTGATTGGATAACCTATGGATTGCGTGACATCCCAATGTCATGACACTATCCTTAACATCTTTCAGGTCAATAGGTGTATTTACATTTGAGTATCAATTTGTTGTTTTAGAAAATAAATGGAGTATAAATTCATTGACTCATTTCAAACCGATGTAACACTTCCACTAAACAAGCGCTATCTATCTAATAGCGTTTTATTTGTACTGGTATCTTAAACCCTAAATCCCTAATAAACGTCCATGGTTAAACCCTAAATTTATTTACATTGCAAACTAGCCTTGTTCAGTCAACAGAGGAGCACTCGCAACTGTATGTTTAAGAATCAAGGTGTAAACTTGGACTATTCTTATTTGATTTTGGTCGATTTATGATGGAAAAAGACACTTCCTTTCTTTTCGCCGGTACCACTTTCAACCGTAAGAAGTTCGCTCGCGATTTCAGTAGGTTTCAGGTAATTTGAGAGAACTATGTGAATGTGATGTTAATTTTGGGAGTTTGACAGGCAACGCATGTTACACGCGGATGTGGGCTTTCATATGTATCTGTAGCTATGTGAATGTGCGTGGCTTCAATGGTCTTACAATATTTTCTCTCATTTTGGGGTTTTGTTGAACTGTGGTTTAGGAAAAGAAGGAGACTGATGGCGCTTCAGAAAAAACTGGTTTGGTTGAAAAAGATGAAGGGGTGATGCCGCCAGCTGATAAGAAGAGGAAGAGAAAAGCAGCTGCTTCGGGTACTAATTATATCCTGTAATCTATTATTAGTCTGCTCGGATGGAACTGAAGTAGTTGTTAATTGGTTGTTTTAGCAGATCATGATCTGAAAATAGTTAAAAATGGTAGAATCAGGGTAACTAGCCACACTGTATGGTTGATTCCAGTGTTGCTAAATTGATAGTCAGCAGTTATTTGAGTTCTCAACTGCAAGCAATGGAGGAACCAAGGAATAAACATGATTCCTTGAGCTAATTTTTCCTTTTTCATCATATTCGTATTCAGATCCAGTTAAAGGGTTTACTGTGTTCAAAAGCTCAAAATCCAAACATGTAGATGAAGTGGAGGAAGATAACGATGACAAGCTTCTGCTGGGGAAGAAAGAATATCATCGGCAATTGGAGGTTCTTATCTATATATCATTCATTTGTCTGTTGCCATTTTGTTTCTATGTATTTTTAAATGGTAGTAAGGTTTAGGATATATATATATATATATAATGGTGTGCATTTATTAGTGTTGTTAAGTAGAGGCATTTTTTTCTCATCTTATTCTTGGTATTGTTAGAGGGATGCTCTTTTCCGGAAGAAACACAACATTCATGTTTCTGGGAGTAATATCCCATCGCCCCTCCAGAGTCTCACTGAGTTAAAAACGAGGTAATTATATTTTCTTTATTCAGTTGAAAATCCTTATGCTGCAGCCAGCTTTATTGATCCATTCGGTATTTGCTTCATATCTTATTTCTTATTATGTGTTTCAGAGAATAGGACTAAATATATACTATTGAAATCATCTCGATTAAAGGATATTATGATATCACAGACTTTGTGTTAACCATTCAAAGATTTTAAAGTCCATTATACAACTTGACATGCCCACACATTTATTTTTAGCATTATTACTCAAAACTATGATGATGCATAATGAGGTGTTACAAATTTCGCTCGTGCGATGCCATCCTCTTGGATTTATAATCATTTCTCCTTGTCAGACATCTAGCTGATACATAATAGATATGAACATATGGTGGACATATTATAGCTTATTGTTTAGAATGTCAATTGTTATAGTTGTTATAAAAAAACTTAACTACTCTGAAAGAAGGAAACAGAGAGTTGTTTCCATGACACGGCTGAAACAAGTATGGTACTTTAATTAATCAATTTATGGGAAGAAGATAGTGGTTCTTTGGTTCAAAATCATTCTTAAACAGTTAAACTTATTTTCCTTGGTGTAACTCTTACATAAGAAATTAAGTGGTATGAACTGGAGGAGATCGTGGATCTAGAAAATGAAATTTTAATTTTACCTGCGGTTTTAAAAAAGGTTAAATGGAAAACTCACTCAAACTGGAATAATTACGCATTTGTATTTTTTGGGATTCTTTTTATACATTTGCTATCCTATGTTTGTTATCCATATTTGTAATTAAAAGTGACTGCTGGTGGTGACCTTCTTTCTGTCCAGCTGCATTTAAAAATGTTTTCTTCCTCTTTCGGGTCATCAATCTAATGAAAATTCATTTTTTGAATTTTAATCAAATGGTTATGAAAGTTCGACGTGTAAATCTCAATGCAGGCATAGCTGCAAATCATACTTATTGCATAATTTTGCAGAACTGGGTATTAAAGAGCCAACACCAATCCAGCGGCAGGCCATTCCAGTCATATTATCTGTATGATCTATTATTTGAGCTGTTTCTTCTTATGCTATATTTCAGTTGTAATTTAATTCCAAGGACTCGGAGCTTTCTGAACTTCCATAATCTTTATTTTCTGTTACCTCATGATTTATACTAGCTGTTATTTTTGTAAAAATGCCCAGGGAAGGGAGTGTTTTGCTTGTGCGCCTACTGGTTCTGGGAAAACTTTTGCATTTGTCTGCCCAATACTTATGAAACTTGGGGTATGCAGGCTTCAAATTTTATTTTTTTAATTTCAGTTTTTCTTGAAATCCTGCTAAAATGATAACTTCTATCAGCGTGCTTCAAAAGATGGGATTCGGGCAGTGATACTTTGCCCTACACGTGAACTGGCTGCTCAGACAACACGGGAATGCAAGAAGTTGGCTAAAGGAAAGAAGTTTTACATCAAGCTGATGACCAAGCAGCTCGCTAAAAGTGCTGATTTTTCAAAACAGCCTTGTGATATTCTCATATCTACACCTTACAGGGTGCAGTTTGCGGCTCGCAAAAGAAAGCTTGATCTGAGCAAGTAAGATACCAATCCATGTTGTTCTTCTTTTCAGTTCTAATAGACTAGATTAAAACCATTTAATCTAAAATGGAAACTTTATTCTTCACCTACAAGCATCTGGCAGAAGCTGCAAATGTTGAAAATTACTGGTGGTCTTTGTGTCTTCTTTGTGTTCGAATTTTGGGATTTCTACAATTAGTTAAGTAAATGAAATGAGAGGAAGTTTTCTTGTCACTTAATGCTTGCATTTATTGTTTTAAGTTCTTGATTTTTAACTAGTGAAAATTTACTAACAATAGGATGAAAGGAATTTAGAGATAACCTTTCCCTCTGGGTAAAAAGAAAAGGATTGTTGAAAGTGATTTTGCGGAAAATAAGTATCTGACCAGTGGGTGCAGATCACTTAAAAATATACATTCTGAGAATTATTTGACTTGCATATACTCTTAAACTTGCTCCACCATTGAATTTGTTAGTCGGCCTTGGATCTATTTGTAATTATACCTTTTCATATGTGCAGGGTTGAGTTTCTTGTCCTGGATGAAGCTGACAAGCTCTTTGAATTAGGTTTGGTGAAGCAGGTTGATGCAGTAGTCAAAGCATGCTCAAATCCTTCGATCTTGCGCTCACTATTCAGTGCTACTTTACCTGATACTGTTGAGGAGCTTGCTCGTACAATTATGCACGATGCAGTCCGAATAATTATTGGCCGAAAGTAAGAAACATAATTTGAATTATAAGTAATAATATTAGTTTACTTTAGTCAAACTTTTTTAATTATTGTTTGCTGACTGCCTGGTATTTTCTGTGATCCATACCACTTCAATCGATGCAGTTGACAACTACCATCACCTAGTACTAGATTGGTTTGTTCTGTGTTGAAATGACTACTGCTTTCACATGTGAACAGAAATACTGCTTCTGAATCAATAAAGCAACAGCTCATATTTGTTGGAAGTGAGGAAGGAAAGCTTCTTGCTCTTCGTCAAAGCTTTGCCGAGGTATGGTTCTTGCTCGAAAGTGCTGCACAACTTCCTAGTCATTAATTTTGACTTTGTCAGAAGGACGAAAGAGGTGTCCTGATATAGGTTTTTAGATGCTCCATTCTTCTGTCTCACATCATGTTCTAGACCAAAAAGCTGGAATATTCTGGTGTTACTGTTGTCTTCAATGCAGCTGAACTATCAAGATACATCACATATTAGGTCTTATAGATTACTTAGAAGATTTACCACATTTGCCCTACAAACTCCAAATTGAGTTCGAGCTGCAACATTTGGAAATATTGACCTTTTCATAGACTTTCTCCTAAACCGAGGATGAAAAGGACTTAGAGCCGCTTAAATACTGAAGTAGGTCTTTTTGGCTTAGTACTAATTTGTGAATTGCAAGGAGATTGTGTTAGGGCCTTAATAGAAACATAATTATTTTATTACTTTTCAATCAGATGGATAGCCAATGTATGTCATGAAATACTTTCTTCTCTTCTTTAAGTAATGAACTATTTTCAGTTGGAGAAATCCCCCTTTTCCCTATTTTTCATTAGTTTAATATTTCTTTAAACCACTTGTGTCACTTGGCTTGATGTGATCATATTCTTACTTTTGTGACAGAGTTTGAATCCCCCAGTACTAATTTTTGTCCAAAACAAGGAGCGAGCCAAAGAACTCTATAATGAACTGAGATATGATGATATTAGAGCTGATATCATACATGCTGATCTTTCTGAAGCACAGGTAACTTTTACTTTTCTTAATGGAATGAACTCTATCATGCTCAGAATTACTTGTGACATGCCTCTATGTATATATCATCTGAAATACTCAAATTCAGTCTATCTTTTTTATATTTTCTTCTAGAGGTCTCAAGATGTACGCATTTGACCAAATACTGCTATTTCTCCATATGTAAAATTAAGGTCCTAATGCCTGAAATGTTTTGGTTAGATATCCCAGGTTAAACCTTGTGGAAAGCATATTGCAATCCACCCTCACAATTAGTTTTTGGTTTCTATGAATTCAAGCTTTCTGGATTATCCTGAACTTATATTTTGAGCATTTTCTGTTTTTCTTGTTACCCGTTTTTTCAAGTTGGATTCAAATGCTTGTGTTTCGCATATCAACAATATGGATTTGCACTGACCTGCGTTCATGAATGCAGAGAGAAGTTGCTGTTGATAATTTTCGATCTGGAAAAACATGGGTTTTGATTGCCACTGATGTTATTGCCCGCGGCATGGATTTCAAGGGTGTCAATTGTGTTATCAACTATGATTTTCCAGATTCTATGTCCGCATATATTCATAGGATCGGTAAGTTACATTTCGTTTGTTGCTATTTCTTTCCTGGTTAGATATTTAGCTGCATATTTTCTTACCAGCCATACACCATTGAGCTGTTCAAATGAAATACTTAAAAACTCTAGCTAAAATTCTTGTTTCTGCTCGGAGTCTCCCCCCAGATTACCAACACATTAGCTCGGATGATTAACGTCTAACATTGGGTGCATACTGTGTTTCTTTGTTCCAATCATTTTTTCTAGCTCCTGCAAATTCTATGTTGACCTAAGATAGATTTCTTGTTTTCCAAAGGCCGTTCGGGCAGGGCCGGGAGGACCGGAGAGGCGATAACATTGTATACCGAAGCTGATGTTCCGTACTTACGGAACATAGCGAATGTAATGGCAGCTTCCGGCTGCGAGGTGCCGCCATGGATCATGGCCTTGCCCAAGAAAAAATGGAGAAAACACAGGCCTCATAGGGAATCTGTTTTTACCAAGCTTGAAGATGAAAACCAACAGATGGTTATTGAACCCAAAATATAGGTCCAGAATTCCTACTGCACTCGTTTTTTTTTGTTTATGAAATGAAAATTCTTGTGTATGTTGAATTGTATTAATGAAGCTGGCAAGGCTTAAATCGCAAGAAGGAATGAAGGAATGAATGATGCTTCCTAATGAAGAGGGGTTTTTGGTTGATTTCTCTCTTTAATTTTCTTTTCAAAACTTTTAGGTGGGAAACACACATCTCAACAACTATCTGGTGCAGAAAAAAGCAATATTTATTTGCTGTGTTTCTTATATTTCAAGGCATGACTCTGACAAGCAAACCCTCACCAATTAAGTTCACTACACCTACATCATAAATTATTAATCGTCTGCTCAATCCCGCCATTTTTAACAACCTACATTGTTTCCATTCTTGTCTTCCATCCACAACTCCCATCCTTCTTCCCTAATATCTCCTTCAACCGCAAAAATTCGAGCTTGGTTTCGAGCTATGGGATCTTTAGAAAGATCAAAGAAGAAACTGCACTTGTGGAAGAAAGCCGCTGTCCACTTCTTGCTCTGCTTCGTGATGGGGTTCTTCACTGGCTTCGCCCCAACCGGCAAGGCCCCGATTTTTTCGAGCAATACTAAAGCATTGCTTCCGTTCACCTATTCACCGCAGCCAGTCGAAGCCTTTCATCAAGAAAAGACTCAGGAACTCAACATTAGCTTGCCGGTCGAAACGAAGCTGGCCGAGGAGAGCAACGAGATAGAGGAAGAGAAAGAGAAGGAAGAAACAGAGGAGTTGGAAACAAGAAGGCTTGTGATTGTCATCACACCAACAAGCGCCAGACACAAGCTCCGAGGGGTGTTGCTCAGGAGGCTGGCAAACACGTTGAAGCTGGTGGCCCCGCCGTTGCTGTGGGTCGTCGTGGAGCAGCAGTCCGACGACTCGGAGGTTTCTGAGATACTGAGGAAGACAGGGATCATGTACAGGCATGTTGTCTTCAAGGAGAACTTCACCAGCGCCAGCTCTGAAATGGATCACCAGAGGAATGTAGCTCTGAATCACATTGAGTACCACAGGCTAAGTGGGATCGTCCATTTCGCCGGGCTCTCGAATGTCTACGATCTTGGCTTCTTTGAAGAGATCAGAGCCGTTGAGTAAGTGTTTCTCTTCCAAGATCTTCGATCAGAAACAAACTCTTACTTCCTAGGATTCAATCAACTAAAACTAAAAGCTATTAGTTAGATAATATGCTTCATAAGGTTAGGTCTAAGAACTAAGAACCAAGAATCCTTGGGACTGTGTCTTATTCGACTCGTTTGTCGGGCAAACTGATTATGGTCTGTAAGAAATTTCTAGGGGATTTGGAACATGGCCGATAGCTAAACTTTCTGCTAACAAGCAGAAGGTGGTGATTGAAGGGCCAATCTGTGATTCGTCGGAAGTTTTGGGGTGGCATTTGAAGAAGATGAGCAATCAGACTGATGCAACTGCAACAGCAGCAGCAGCCCCTCTTCATATCTCAAGTTTTGCTTTCAATAGCTCAATACTATGGGATCCAGAGAGATGGGGCAGAACTTCATCTGTTCAAGACTCCTCTCAGGCATGTGATTGATACATTTTTCATGATGTCATGCATGTTTATGCTAATGTATTATTCTATTGCACTGCAGAATTCTATAGGATTTGTAAGAAAAGAGGTTCTTGAAGAGGAAGCCAAACTGAAGGGGATTCCAACAGAGGGTTGCTCTAAAGTTCTGCTGTGGGATCTAAAGCTGTAATGACTTCATCTCACCTGAAGCAACACCTTAGTAAAGAACTATCTAACTCCTCTAGAATCCTATTCTTTTCATTTTTTCCTCAATCTAGTAGATTTGGAAGTTACATGAAGAATGCCATCTTCTCTCAAGATTTTGTAATGATTGTCACGTTTGAAAGCCTGCTCGGTCTGGTGATCCGACTAATAAACTCAATCACTGTCCAAGTTTTGGAATATGTAGATACTATATGCTTCTTGAAACAAAATAAAATGTTAATGCCATGCAAAGAAGCTGCTTAATCAAGAACATATCTAGCATTCAAGTAAACATAGCAGAGTGAAATGTTTATTGAGGCATAAGAAGTGGAAAACAAAGTGACAACTAACTAAAATAGCATTGTACTCACAGGAATGTGAGGTTTCACATTTTTTCTTGCCGTGATTTCTATGGTCAGCAAAGTAAGGTTATCCCCAGCAGTCTCAGAGGGGCTATCTGTTTCTGGCTTTTCTGTGCTCCGTTGAGAAAAAGAAGCATCCCTGTTATCTACATTCTAATTTTGGAAACAAGAAACACATCAAATTGTTGCAGACTCTGCCAGAGCCGAGGCCTTGTTTACATCATCTTCTTTAAAAGTATTATCTACAGTACTGAGTGGACCCTGCGGGCTACCAAAAATGGTTGAGAATATGTTCCTTTGACATTCATCACACTGAGAGAAGTACGAGAAGTGTCCCTCTTCAGGAAGTCTATGCACTATCGCACTTGGTAGAATACGTGCTACAAAATCAGTCATTGATGGAGGAACCACCGTATCATTCAGTCCCTGTCCATAACACTGGCAGTGAGAAGTATTGAAGAGATGCAAAGAATACAGATTCAACCCATAGTGTATAGAATAGTCCGGATTCAAGTTCGAGAAGAATCAGACATATGATTATGTGAATACAAACCTGCCATATGTGAATTGGGCCAAGATATCCAGTCAATTCACATTCTGGTGTACCATACATGAACTGCAACCATGGGAAAAGGCCTTTCCTGGTACATTTCCTTTGCACTTGAAGATCCATGAGGTTGAAACCCCAATCCGACACTTGGAGCACAGCTTCTTCAACGAATGGTTTTAGGTTACCTTGGCGAACTGATTCTTCAACATCCCTGTGCCAAGTTTCTTTGAAAGCTGATGTTTCAACAACATCTTTGTCCTTGATAGAGAAAAGTGGGGAAATGTAAGCTTAAGAGCTCTGATTTTATTCATTGCCTCAATCATTAATTTGGCATTCAGTGAGTGATCTATAATAAGCATTAACCAGGGTATATTGCTAGGTAGAAATGAGTTTACCTTATTTCCCAATGTAAAAGACAACCATTCTTGGATTTGACCATGCTTTCCGGAGAGAAAAGTTCGATGATAGAAGTAACCAAGGAACTTGGGAAATCTTCGAGCCAAATAGAACAACAACCTTCTCCTTCGGGTCCAATTTCCCCAAGTTTTAGACTTCTCTTCTTTAGTCATGCTTGAGTCATACGGATTAACCAACGGGGCAAGCATGGCTGCGCTGTAAGCAAGAGCATTTCAAAAACATCAAACAAGGGTTAAATGCGAGAAATCATAGTCTGAAATGTTTGTGGCAACTTGCAGGAATTCAAATTGCAATTATATCAGCCTGTTGCACGTTCATTCTAGCTTTTCATTGTTGCAGGAAGGGTAGTGTTTTACCTGCAACCTTATTTGGAATATACTTTAAGGCAGCCCAAACATGTAAAGAGGCAGTTGAATACCCCAGAACCCAGAATTTGCCCTTCACTCCTAGAGAATCTACCAAGTGTGACAAATCCAGAGCTGATGAGTTAAGATTCCTGTCTGGGTGAGGATCGCTCTCCCCAAAGCCAGGAAGATCATAACTGATGAGGCGAACACCGAACTCTTCCAGCATCGACACTTTGATTCCCAGAGTACCTAATTTTTTATCATCAGATGAGTAGAAATCAAAATGTACTATAATCCAATCATTGTGCACAGGCCAAGTACCTGTACTAAACCGGGAAGAGAGGAAACCATGAGGAACAATGAGGGAATATCGCGCTTTATCAGCTGAAACTCCAATCTCATGATAGGCTAAAAATCTATTGTCTGGAAGCAATATACGGTCAGCACTAGGAGGATGTATACACACTTTCTTCACCGCTGAAACAGCATTATCGTGTCTGCTATTGACATTCACAGCTGCACAACATTAAACAGACCCAATACAAAATGCATCAGAACTCAAATTATCCAGAAACCCAAAGCTAGATAAGGAATGTTCTAACACTTAAATACTGTCGTCAAACAAAATCTCATTAAAATCAACTCATTATATTCTTAAGTTCTTCAACGTTTTCCAATTTCTTCCTAACAATGTTCATACATAAATAAAGAAATTTCACAAAAGCAGTGAAATAGGAAAAACGTATATAATCAACTATGCAAAGCAGAAAACCGCAGATGCCATAATTATCGCAGACAAGCATAAATTTTACATACATACATCAACACGAAGGTAGAAAAACGAGAAATCGAAAGAAATAAATTACCGGCAAGGGCAAGAATAGTAACGAAGAAAATGACAGGCCAGACGTGGACAGGATCGCGATCCTCCGGCAAGAACTCATTCAGAAACTTCAATTTCTCCGACAACTCGGCCAACGGTCCCCTGGTTTTCGTCACAATATAAGAATCCTCAGTCAATATAGTCTGCTGCACGACATCTCTTAAACCTCTCCCAAAATCCACCGCCAGTTCACCCCACGCCACCGCGAAGCCCTTGATTTGATCCTTCAAACTCTCCGCCTCCACCTCCGGCAGCGGCGACTTCGGCGAGAGCTCCGGCGCTGGAACAGTCATTGAGTCTCCGGCGAATATTATCCCCGTGTCCTCGACCAAGCTCGCCAGCTCATCAGTCCATGAGTTGGATTCCGGCGATACCTCCATGAATACGTATGTATATCGAAGTACATACACTTCGCATACGTATATTCACCAGCTACTACAAGCAACCGAACAGTAAAACTCCGAAGCGCCGAGAGTGAGAGAGAGAGATTTGTGGGGAAATGCAAGAACAAAAAGCAAAAGCTGTAAAGTTAAAATGAGAAGAGAAGAAGATCGAGTATATTGACGATAGTCTGAGAAGTCTTTTTCTGTTTAATAAATCATGAATTCGAAATATAATAACTAAGTTAAAAATTTGTATTAAGCACGTCTAAATGATTTAGGCGAATTTTATCCGTACCTAAATGTGTTCATCCATCCGAATAGAGTTTATTAATCATTAATTAGGGTATATTAAATAGTTTTAGTTTTGATTAATGAATAAAATCCACCTAAATAATTAGATACGCCTAACCTGAGACATTTCCAATAACTAAATCTTTATGAACTTAAAAATCATATAATCAGTTTTTCTAATATTTTTGAATTATTTTACATTGGATGAATAAGTAGGTGGCATTCATGTTGACGAATAATAAATTTTATAATCAAGAACTCACCTGTTCGAACTTCCCAATATATAAATTTGTGAATTATAAAATAAAGCATAATATTGACTACTAGATTTTATTATCACAAAATAAGTTTAGATTAAATAATGTTAATTTCACTCATTTATGATCATTATTGTAAAATTGGAGTAGACAATGGTCCAAGTGTTATTAGCTAACTAGTATTTATCCACTTTTACAGTCAAATTTATAATTTAATAAATTTTTAATATAAAGTGAAATATTTGTTAGACTATGTTTATCAGCAACCGGTCTAATTACTCAACCACCCAATCTTTATTATATTTTATTAGTTTCTCTCACTTCCACATCATCAATTATTACTACAACCCAACCACAATAATTTTTCAAAGTTTATCAATGACCACTCAACCACAATATATAATTTTCTTATTTGATTTGATTTAATTTATTTTTAAAATAAAAATACAATTTGTAATTAAATTATATAAATAATATAACTATTAGGAAATTAAATTACATTACATAAAACATTTTTAGATCATCACATTCAATTTAAAAAATATATATATCAAAATTAGTCTCTATTTGTAGAAAATAAAAAATTATGAATTTTGATATATTTTTTATTTATTTTTATTTTATTATTTAAAAGATATATAAATTTTAATATTAATGGTCTAACAATAAAGAATAAAGAAAAAGTTGAGTGGGGCCCGCAGACCCTTGGGTTGAGGAGGGTCTATGGTTGATCAATTTTAAATGAACTGGAATGATTTCAGTTTTTTTTATTGCCAAAAATGTGACGTGGCGGTTGGGTTGGGGGAAAATGGTCGCTGTTATTTCAAGTCTTATTGTGTTGAGGTTGGAAAAGGGAAAACAAGAAAATAAAAAAACGACCGACCGTTATTTGATAAGAATCAAATAAAAAGGGCTAAAAAGTTTATGCTCAAAACAAATTGGCTTCTTCTTCTTGTTTGTCAAAAATAAAAAAGGGGCTTCTTCTCATCCTCACTTTTACTTTAAGATAATTAAAAAAAATGCAAGTGTTGGACCACCTAATTTTAATAATAACACCTAGTTCTTGTTGTCCACACCCCACTTCAATAATCAATAATAATACTATGTCTCAACTTACCATAAATATTGAAATATATATTTCAAACTTATTACAAATTTTCAAATATATTATAAATTATGCATATTTTATTATACTTAAATATATATTTAAAATAGTATTCCCTCCGTCCCACACGAATTGTCCCTCTTTCCTTTTTTATCCGTCCCACACGAATTGTCCCCTTACCTAAAATGGAAAGTTTTTACACACTAACTAATAAAATAATAATTTTATCTATCTCTACCACATTCCACTACATTGGTTATTGTGCCATGTACCAAGGGGACAATTCCCTTGGGACGGAGGGAGTATTTGTTTTGTTTTAAATTTATAATAATGTAAAAGACATTGGTGATGGAAAGTTATGTTTCGGTAAAATCTTGACAAATTTTCCTTCTAGTTATAAATATGAAACATAAGAGTTAGTTTTGAAAAAAAAAATAGTAGAGTACAATAATTTGTAATATATTTATTTACTCTTTATCTTACACTACATAAGGTTTTGTAACTATTATATGTTATAACACTGAGGCATGAAAAAATATGATAAATAAACAAAAATTCAAAATCACATTTTTACACAGAAATATGTGTGATTTTGAAAATAGAATTTATGTTGAAATTGAAAGGTTTGAGTATTTAAATTGATCTTATCAACAATTAAGATAAAAGTACGAGCTATTAAAAAATAAAAAATATTTTTAATATAATATAGTACAATATATTTTAGACATAATATAAACAATAATTAGAACATTATAACTTGTGTATGTAAACCATTAATAAATTTTATTAAAAAAACGATTCATTGATTGAAAGTCAAAGTATAGTGCATTTATTCAAAATATAAATAAAATATACTTAAATCATTTATGTCTGAAATTAACGATAGATCCAATCAGTAATTTTGTATATATATTTATTTAAATTCATTCATGGAGATGTTGTAAAATAATTATTGTGCAAGAAATTAGAAACAATAATCGAACATGAGAAATTTACATGGTTGAGCTACATCCATGAGGCAAGAAAATATAAATTTTATTATCATGAACTCGCTCAAGAACACAATTACAATTGCGCAGAAAATCATAGGCTTCTTTCTCACAAAGCTCAACTTAAAATTCTTCACACAAGATTTCTCTCTTTTTTTTTCTTTTCTCTGCAAAAAATCGTTGATGAAAAGAAATTGAAGTAACAACTCACAAAGGTTATAATAACGGACTCCTCATATCTTGCCACTTCACATTTGATCTAATGGTAAGAATACAATCTGCACAATTAATAAAATGTTGAACTACAAAATAGTTTATTCTTGTTTTGAGCTGAGCAAACTTGAGCCAACACTTCTTTATGCACACAACAACATTAATAAATATTATTTAAAAAAATTCAAATTTATAATCTCTTAAATCTATATCTATATATATATTATACTAAAGGAGTTCCAGCTTTTCCCTCCAAATTTTTTGAAAAGCGTGAACATATTAAAAAAATATTAAATTAATTAATATTGTTTTTACAATTATTAAATTATGATTGAAATATCTCAATATATATATATAATATATTGTGAACAAGTTGATATAAAATGTAATTTTAAAGAATTATTAGATATTAATTTTATTTAAAATTTATTTCATAAATTTATATTCAATAATAATTTAGTTTTACAAAATTATTAAAAACATTGCATAAATGCAATTATTCAACAAATTAACTTTAGAGTTTTTAAATTGCAAAAATTATTTGAAACAAAAGACTAAACAAACATGTTTGCAATGTAATTTGAATATTAAAATTCTAATTTTATTATATTAATTTCAAAACTCATATTATCAAGAATTAATGCATTTTAATTTATAATATTTATTTTATTTTACACGAACGTAACATTTATAATTTTATATGTTAGACATTGAGTCGATAAATGAACTAACTTAAAAATTAAACTATAATTTTCGGTGTAAGATATTAAATTAAAATATAGATAAATATTGTGAGTTAAATTATAATTTTGTAAGCACTATGTCATGTTTGTAAAGTTGACAAATGTTAGGAGTGTAAATTCAAATCTTTTATTTTGAGTACAATTCTGAATAAATAATATATGTGGTGATAATTTATTAGACAAATTTAGTTTTTTTGATAGATTTTTATGCAATATGTAATTAGTATAATTTTAAGCGAACTATTATAATATATTCATTGAAACATAAGTTATTATTTAATAAAATATATAATATTATTACCATAATATTTTAAATTAAATTATTTAATTTATTTTTTAAAAAAAAATTATTTACACAACGCACACGAAAGTAAATTTAGTACAAATAAAATATTATTACCATTACGCCCACCCTACCAAAAGGAGGGAGACAGTTGTTTTGTGTGTGTATATTTGTAATAGAAGGTATGTGGATCTGCGCGTAAGTTAAAGTTAGCAGGTTTGGTACGTTTGTGTTTGTGTTTGTGTTTGTGTTTGTGGTGCTGCTAATGATGCCGCCACATGACTTTCACTCCCACCAAGGCACCAACCTATATCACGTGCTCCCCCTTCTTCTTTTTTTTTTCTTTTGTTTTTTTAATTTTTCTTAATATTAATTAAACACACATTCTATAATTTCTATTGGGATAGAGGCAGATCTAAAAAATTAAAATTGGAGTACAATATACAAATAAAATAAATTGAGGATACATTATACAAAATATATAAATAATAATTATTTTATATATATATATATATATATATATAATTAAAAAAATAAAATTTTGGGGTACAAGTGTATCCCCATTTCATTGTGTAGATCCGCCCCTACATTGGGACTCAAACTCATAATCTCTTGGTCATACAGAGTGTTTTCACTACTACATCTCAAATAAGGAACATGTGCTCCCTCTTTTTTTTTTTAAAGAATTTTAACAAACACATTCTATATGTCCCCATAAAAGCTCAAACTCATGACCTCTGCACATCAAACAAGGAACACGCGTGCTCGCTTTTTATTATGCTTTAAACTAAGTTAAATAATATTAGTTTATATTTTATATGATTGAGTCTTTATTATTTATAAAAAGACAAATTCTCATATGAGACGGTCTCATCATTTTTATTGTGAGACGAATTTAATAAAATGATGTATTTTTTTATTGCAAATAATGTCTCACCATTTTTATTGTGAGACAAATTTAATGAAATGATATGTTTCTTTATTGCAAATGATGTATTTCTTTGTTGCAAATAATGTAATTTTAAAAAATAAAATGATGTATTTAACTTATTGAAATGATGTATTAAGATATGTCTTACAATGAAAAAATGATAAGACCGTCTCTCAGGAGACCAACTCTTATAAAAATTTAATTGTTCAAATTTTCAAAATTTATTATTATTCCTTTATAAGATATATTTAAAATATATTTTGGTTAATTGTCAAATATTATGTTTTTTTAAAATAATATTTTTATCTCAACCATTCAAATGATCAATTAAATAATTAAAATTTATTTTTATTTAACATATATTTTATTTTTAACCCTGAATCTAAACGTCATTCACATATAAAGTAAATTGAACATCTAATATTTTGATTTATTATATAAAAAAATAATTATTAACATTTTAGTAATTGTTCAAAATTGTATTTAATTTTTATTCTTCGATTTTGTATTAACATATTATAATGCATTGTTCATTATATTGTAGATCTAGTAATATTTGAACTTTTGTTAATGTTTGTTAGATATGTGTTTACTATGCAATGGTGTGTACTCTTATTAGTGTTACTTGTATGTATATATTACCCCCTTCGTTCCCATATTGTTAGACACAAAAGAAATGACACATGAACCAAGACAAAAAATAAGTAATTGTTTAAAGAAAGATTAATACTAAAAATATTAATAAAATAAACACTAATTACATACTTAAAAAAAGTCAAGAATTCAGTAAATAACAATAAAATAAGTATTAATCATAGTGGAAGTAATGAAATTGAATTTTTGGATGTTAATTTTTTGCCAAAAAAGAAAACGTGTCTAATAAACGGGACGGACCGAAAAGAAATATGCGTCTAATCTAATGGGACGGAGGAAGTATGTGTTATGAGTGTAAGTCATAACTCATGAAGATAGATCCAAAATGTTCGAAAGAAGGGAAAGTTGATTGAGGGAGCTCACAAGCAGCAAGGAAGAAGAACTAAGACATGAAAAAACCTCATTCATATCTCTATTCAATGATGTCCCTCGAGAGGCTAGTTTCATTCGGTTACATGTTATTCGAATTTGAGGAATTTTTTGTAACTAATCTCATAATACATGGGATTAGTCCCTTATTTTCATACTAATTGACCATTAATTAGATTTGTTTAGTACCTGTATAAATAGGGACAATAATATTTAAATACAGAATGCTATACTTTTTGTACACTTCGAGTATTCATTCGATTTTACTGTTTTCTGTCTCGTTCTTGGACTCTAGCGTTCTCACAATCTTTTCGAAACCACAACATTATGATATAAGAAATAATAAATAAAATAAATAAATTGATATTTATGTAATATTTTTAAGATTTGAAGGAATAAGACACAATTGCTTGTTTTTTGTATATATGTATTTTTGGACTATTTTAAGGAGAACATAGTATTCATTAGTTATTATTTGATTTAGTTAAACTCTTCAAATATTAAAAATAGCTTAATTCAAATTCTCAATTCTTAAACTTGTTAATTTTATTTATCCTTATTAGAAGATTGCATAAATAATTATTAATTTTCAGTTATTTCTCTAATTCTTTCATTATCATATGTAATAAATGGGTTAATTTCTTAAATGGTACCTAAACTATATTCTTTGTATCAAATTGGTTACTCAACTTTAATTTATTTCAAAAGGAATGCTAAATTAATGTTTTGTATCATTGGTTGTCCTCATTAAAAAAAACTCTATTAATTTAATTACATCTTATTTCAATTAATTATTAATTAAAATACTTAAAATAATAGTTTTTAAAACAACTAATATTTATTGGATAATTTATCAACTAATATTTATCGTGCACCTGATCTTAATTAATTATTTTAAAACTACTAATAATAAATATTGAAATGTTTTATTAGATGACATCAGATGAGTTTGAGCATAGTTAAATAAATAATATTCTTTCGACTCTTTGTATTAAAAGAATAATAAAGTGCATTTGAATGAATTGGTGCATTACAAACCAAATATAATGTACTCTTTGATATTTTTTGAATTATTTGATAATAATAAAAAATTAATAACAAATATGGTCAACCCAATAAAACTCGATTCAAATCAAATTTCAAGTTTTGATTTTGTTTCTACTGAACTTATCGACTTTTTTTTAACAAATTACTTTATTTCAAATATGTCTCTCAATATTTTACATGAATTAAGAAATTTGCAAATTTAATTATTAACAGATTTAAAAATAATTATTTTAAGTATTTTAATTAATAATTAAAAAAATAAATCTTGATGACTACATGTGAGTTTTAATTACAAAGTGTAATTAAGTTTATGGTGAAATTTTTTAAATTTAGACAACAAATGACACAAAATATGAGTTTAGTATTCATTTTGAAATAAATTAAACTTTAGTAACCATTTTGATACAAACAACATAGTTTAATACTCCCTCTGTCCCACCAGATTAGTCCATATTTCCATTTTCGTCTGTCCCACTAGATTAGTCCACTTTCCTAAAATGGAAAAAAAATATTCTCACACCAATAAAATATTAATTCCACTACACTCACAAACATTGATTTCTGTGCCGAAACCAAACTGGACTAATCTAATGGGACGGAGGGAGTAACACTTTAAGAAATTACCCCGTGATAAATCCAAGCAATCCTAGTTATTTTACACGTCACTTTTGCCTTTACACACATCACACTCCCTTTTTTCCCATCTTTTTTTACTTTACGCAACCTTAAAAATTTCTGCTAGCCATAGGTTTTGGATTTTTATTTTTTTTTTTTTAGCAAAGCACCCAAAGCGGATGGGGATTAGGCAATGATCCCCGACCTGTATATATCATGATAAAAATTTGGCATGATCATTACTGAACATGGCCAATACAAAACCTGTGACCTGTACAACATCATGTCCAACCAAGCTAGATCTAAAATGTATATAATTTGGAGATAGCCCGAAAGTGACTATCCCAAGCAAAACATAAATCCAAAACCAATGAAACATGAACTCAAATTCCATGAAAAGTATCAATTATGGTTAACCAACTAAACATTACGAAAAGTTGGGGTTTAGGCGGATCCAGAAAATCCCCGTGAGGGGGGCTGAAATTTTTTTTTTGTCTCCACTGGATTTCAATTCTTCGTATCATATTTTTTTTCTTATTTTCATCCATTTTTTCTTCTTTATGAGGGGGGCTAATCCAAAAAATTCTGGATCGCAATACTACAAAAATGAAAAAATTCTGGATCGCGATATTACAAAAATAAAAAAAAATTCCGGCGGGGGGCTGGAGCCCCCCCTAGCCCATACGTGGATCCGCCAATGGACTTTAGGATTGTTTTATGGATCTATCCTTTTTCTTCTTCAATCCACGATCCAAATCCACATTTTATACTCTTTTTATATTTTCCGCCGCCTTTTACGGCGAAAATTATTTTCAAACAATTAAATTACTAGACTTAATTAACAAAATATATCATTTCTTATTTATAATTACAAAACTTAATTAAAAGAATTGTATATAGATCTTTAAATTTTTTTAGCAAATCTTTCATATATATTTTTTTACTTTTATTTATTAGTAAACTTAATATAATATAAATTATTTTCTATTTGATTTAAGTATTAACCCATAAAAGATATTATATATTATTTTAAAACATAATAAATATAATATGTTATTGAGATGTGGAGTAATATTTTAAAGAAAAATGATAAGTATAGTTTTGTTATATTTTTATTATGGCAAATTCTCAGATGAGGCGGTCTCATTATTTTTATTGTGAGACAAATTTAATGAAATGATGTGTTTTTTTATTACAAATTATGTCTCATCATTTTTATTGTGAAACGAATTTAATGAAATAATGTGTTTCTTTATTGCAGATGATGTATTTCTTTGTTGCAAATAATGTACTCCCTCCTTCCCACTTGAATTGTCACACTTACCAAATTGGGCGTCCCAACCAAATTGTCACATTTCAAAAAAAGACAACTTTTTCACATTCAACAATAAAATATTAATCCCACTAACTCATTTTACACTCACAACTCTTAATTTCCGTGCCGAAAAGAAAGGCGACAATTGTAACGGAACGGAGGGAGTAATTTTTAAAAATGAAATGATGTATTTAACTTATTAAAATAATGTATTAAGGTCCATCTCACAATAAAAAAATATTGAGACCGTCTCTGAGGAGACCAACTCTTTTATTATTGTTTATTGTATATTTATGTTACAATAAAATAAAATAAATAAAAAATAAACATAATTATGTTTTGACGAGAATAGCTATTCTCTTTTAATATTGTATATAGATTATTATTATTTTCTTTTAGTCCACTTATATTTTTCGTGATATGTGAGTAAAAAATTAAAGTATTTTAATAATTTAAAACTGTAATTATTTTTTCCAGCTTTATTTTATGTTGAGGTTCGAATATGCCGGATACGGAGCCCTGGGAACTACATACGGATGCACAAAAAATAATGACAATTAAGCAAATATTTAAAAGGTAGAGCTGTAAATGAAACTGTAAAATACTAATTATGCCTGATAATGGAGAATAACGCCAAATAATGAGATCCTCCGGGTATATTCAACCAATCAGCATGTCAAGTACAAGTACACTACAATATGTTTTTTACTAGTTCGAACTAGGATGCTATATGAGAAAAAACTAGAAGCCGTAAATCGGCATACATATGGATATTTGTAGGGGCTTAACAATCTAGGGCTCCTCCTAGGATTTCTGCGAATCTCGCTAGGGAGTGGCGAGCTCCGGGAATATCAGAGCTGTTGAGCTGAACATGGTTGGTCCATCCCGATAATACCGCGAGCTTATCCTTATCCGCTCGCCAACCTTTTTAACCGTTAGACGACCGTTGGGTGGTTCGATTCGTCCCTATCGAGCTGCCCTCTAGCTATCGGACTGTGCAACATGCTTCTCGGACTGCTCTTCATATTTATCGGACTACCTTCAACCGAACTGTTTCTGGTCAAACTGCTCTGCCCGCTGGATCGCTACTTTCTCACGTGTTGATCTTACTGTCGGGCCTGCACAAAGTATTAGTTGGGTCGTGTGCTGGGCCTCTAAGTGGGCCGATTTAGTTCGTACCCCAATATTTTATATCAATTGTTTCAATATTTCATCCATGCATTACACAAAATTATTATATTTTAATTTTAAAAAAAATACAATGAAGTATAATATTTTTTTAAAAGTGCTTTTTTGTTTAATGGACTTGCATAATAAATTCTAAATCGATTTATTTTATCTTGTTCAAATGATTTATCGGTCATTATTATTTAAAGTAACTTTATTTTTAGATCTGATTCAAATTTACTTATATTTTTGTGATTAATTTTGAAACTATTTTTTGAGTAAGAAAACTCATAGTTTTAGGGTTTTAGGATTTTTATTAATGGATTATAGATTAGGATATTGAAGTTATTATTTTTATTTGTAAATAAAAATATAAAATATAATTATACGAAACATATATATAAATATTTGGTATTTGCTAAATAGATATCCAACAAAGTAATTAATGATTATTTATTATTAATAAAATTAATAAATCTTATATATTTTTATGTAATATGTATACAATAAATGATAATTGATGATTGATTATGTATACTTACCATATTTATTTACACTATATTAGAAAGGTTATTTTGGGGGAAAAATTTTGTATCTTGCCTTTATATATATTAATATTTAACTTGTGCGTTGTACAAAATTATTAATTTTTTTTAGTTGTAAGAGACACTAAGTTTATTAAAATACTAAATTTATTTAAATATGTTGTGGTATTATAATACAAAGAGTACAACTATATCGTAAATTAATTCATAATTTTTTTCTTATTATTCCAATTTATTTGTCTTGATTTCGAAACATATTTGAAAAATACTTGGATTCTACGATAAACATATTATGTTTTATACTTTCTTCAAATCACTTTTATAAATCAACTTTAAATTCTTTTTTTTTTAATTTTTTCTTCCTCTCAATAATGTTCCTCATTTATTGATCACTTTTATAAATTAGTTTTCACAATACTTTTTTTAAAGTCTGAATGAACAATTTTTTTTATTTTAGATAAGAAATATTTTTTAAGGAAGATTTTTTGAACAGTTTAGTTACATGAATTTAAATAACTATAAATAAAAAGACTCTCAGTATAGTCAAAAAGTATCGAAATTCATTGCAGTTCAATCCATTTAATTTTAATTTTAAGTCACATAAAAAATCAAACTCATATACTCACATTTTATATATTTTAGTATAAAGTAAGAATACTAAATAAAATAAAATAGAAAAAATCGAACTGATGTACCCTCATTTTAAAAGTTAACTTATGTCTATTTTTTTACTAATTTAAATTAAAATTGTAAAATAACATGTGATATTTGGGTATAATTTTATGTATAAATTTTTATAATTATATATATAATTACATTAATGAGTTGTTTATTGTTCGTTATAGTACATATTATACATATAAAAAATAATTATTTTGAATAGGATTTACAAAAAATAACATATATGTTATAAAAGATTATATAAATTACAAATATAAATAACAAATTTATTAATGTTATATTAATCTACCTTATTAATTTATAAAAATTATTATTACTATCTTACAATTTTTGAAATATATGAATTTAAAATAATTTTATTTGTAATCATCATTTAGATTTGCATGTATATTGTATAAATTTAATTATAGCTTGATTATCGAGTTTATATGAATTATTGAATATTGGTAAAAAAATAAAAATATTTTGTTGACAATTAATGGAGATAACTGTCTTTCATTATGGATTATAGAAATTGAAAATAAGACAAACAATATTTATTGTACAAAATTGATTATTATGATTATTATTAATTAATAATTATTTAATTAATTATAATGCATTTAAATAAAGTAAAATAATAATTTTATTTGAAGGAATAGTTGTTCCCATCTTTTTATTTTAAAATAATTAAAGAGATAATTTTTGTGAAAAAAAACTATATATATATATATATATATATATATATATATATATTTATATGTTAAGGGTGGGATTTGAACATAAAATCTCTTGGATACACAAGAACTTAATATTAGCACCATAAATCAACTCTACTACTTAAACATCTTTGATAAATTTTGCTTAAAAATATATATATACATTTTTCTATAGTTTGGCGGAAACAGTTATTTTTTCCACTACTTTGCTTTAGGGGTGAGCAAAAACCGAACCGAGCCGAAAAAACCGACCGAACCGTTGTAATTTGGTCGGTTCGGTTCGGTTTTAAAAAAGTCGGTTTGGTTTTCGGTTGAGCAATTGAAAAACTGAATTGATTTCGGTCGGTTGTCGGTTCTTTATTTTAAACCCGAAAGAACCGACCAACCGACCAAATAATATTTAATAAATAATAAATTAAAATATATAATATATTATTTACAAAATTCTAACCTAATTCCTATTTCCTCTACCCACAACCGTAGTCTGCAAGTCCCTCCCACTCCTCCTCCCCCTCCCCTCCGGCCCTCCCCCAGCCCGCAAGTCCCTTTCCCTCCCCACACAGCCCTCCCACTCCCACTCCTGGACCGCCGTACGCCACCGCCACCCCTCACCGGCCGTCACCTCTACTACCGGATTTCGTAGCACGCAAGCAGGCAGGCCGCAGCAGCCAGCACCCCGTCACCCCTGCTACTGGAGTTCACAGCACGCAGCAGCCAACACAACACCCTTCACCCTTGCTCGCTGGCCGCTGCTCGAGTGCTCGACCGCAGCATTCACGCAGACCGCACTCCGCATATACTTTGTTTATTTTCGGTTTGAACCGAACCATCCAGAACCGAACCGAACTATTCGGTTCGGTTGTCGGTCAGTTTTAAAACTTGGTTCGGTTTGTTCGGTTCTCAGCATTTCGGTCGGTTTTCAACCGAACCGACCGAATGCTCAGCCCTACTTTGCTTTAATATATACTCCCTCCGTCCCACGAAATTAGTCTCATTTGCCTTTTTTGTCCGTCCCATCTAATTGTCTCATTTCCTAAAATGGCAAACTTTTTTACACTCATCAATAAAATATTAATTCCACTACACTCACTAACATTGGTTATCGTGCCAAAACCAAATGGAACTAATTACATAGGACGGAGGGAGTACTAGATTTGCATCCGTATGTTGTACGAAATTATTTTAGATAATTTATTTATTTATTTATTAGAATATATCTCAAAATTTTGAAATATACATTTAAATTATTGAAAAAGAAATCTCACATACTAATAATTGATTAATTTAAATAAATAGTGGATCATAACAAAATACAACATATGACATGTAGCATTCTCACATCCAAATACATAAAAAAAATAATGAATCTTGAATCATGATTACATTTGCATTAAAGTGAGATATATTACATATGTTGTATATTACAAAAAAATATTGTATTATAATTTTAGCATTAGCAACTAACTTTATAAATTAAGTTTTTATTTTGTATTGAATTTTCAAATATATATTAAATAATACTCATTTCATCCCGCCCAAATGGTTACACTTGTCAAATTAGGCGTCACAACCGAATTATAACATAACTAAAAATGATAGTTTTTTATACTCAACAATAAAATATTAATTTCACATATACTCACAATCATTAATTCACGTACCGAAAAAAATATTACAATTTACTTGGGATAGAGGTAGTATTATATTTTATGAGTTATATTAATTTTATTAATATACATGAATATATAATATCTATAAATAGTATATCGTTAGTCATTTTATTTTATTTCATAATCTTATGTAATTTATGTGTCGCAAGTTAATATTAGTAGTTATTTTTTATTGTGTAGTAATATATATTTTATAGTATTTTATTTTTATTTAATAAAGTTTGCTAGAATTTTTATTAATAATTATTGCTATTTTTTTTTAAGAGATAGAAGATAAAAGTTCATGATTTTGAGTTTTGGTCAAGATATAATAACCAATATTATATATTAATATATAATATAAATTATTTTATGTACTATAGATCTAATAACAATAAAATGAAGTATATCAAACACTTAACCTAAAGTCGAAGCTTAATATACAAAATTATTCCGTAAAAAGTGTAAATCTAGTGTTATTTAAAAATTAATAAATATAATATTCCAAAATATTACAAATATAATTTTTTTAATTCTTATAAAATGTTTATTATATATTTATATAATCTATATACTATATTAAAAGAAAATAGTCTCTATTAACCGTTCCCGCCAAAATCACATTAATCAGTTTTTATTTTTATTTTTTAAAATCTATTATAATATAGATATATAATAAACAATAATAAAAATATAACAAAACTATATTTTTGACTTTTTCTTAAAAATATTAGATCTTATTAATTTATTGTATTTATTATGTCTTTAAATAATATAAATATAATACTCACTCCGTCCCAAGTAAATTGTCCACATTTCTTTTTTCGTCTGTCCCACAATATTAGTCCACTTTCCTAAAATAATAAATTCTCTACACTCATCAATAAAATATTCATCCCACTAACTCTCAATACCACTCACATGCATTGGTTATCGTGTCCGGTCAAATGTGGACAATTTGACCGGGACGGAGGGAGTATCATTTATGAGATCATATTAAAATCAAATCGTATAAATTTTATTTTTATTAAATTCATATATATAGTTTTGACGTATAATATAGTTGAATAAAAATTAAATATATGTAAAATAAATTTCTAAAATATTCTAATATATATACTTTCGTTAATTATATTTTAAAATTATAAATTAAAATATATATTTGATTGTGCAAATTTAGTATATTTAAAAATAAAAAATACATTATTTAAAATATCTAAACCCTAATATTTTATCTAACAGCCAACATTTTCTCTCTCAAACGACACTCACCCTCAAAGATTTGCCGCCGCTCGTGCTGCCACCCATCACCCACCGCCGCCCTGCTCGCCGGCGTCGCCCCTCCGTCGGCTAGCGGCTCGTCTCTGTGGCTGTGCTGCCACCGCCGACTACTACTCGCACGCAGCCAGTCAGCCACCCCTCCGCTGTTGTGCCCTTACTGTAAAGGTGATTCCATAAAAATGAAATATTTTTACACCTTTACTCATTCTGGTAAATATTTGGCCGTGTATTGAATGTTTAGTTTCTAAAAGAAAACTTGAGAAATTCTCTTGCCAATCGATCATCTATCATTTACTATGGATTGATTAAATTTGTGTTGAAACTTATCTCAATCTTTTCATATTAATGTCAGATATACATTCAATTCAATTTAGGATCTTGCTTATGTTTTCAAAATTCTTTATGGTTATTGCCCCAATTAATCTGATTCCCTTTTTCTGGATTTTTTATTTTAATTTTTTCATTTAGTTGATTGCTCGGCAACTACTTTGTCATTCGTTCAATATTTGACATTGAGGTCAGGTTGTTGCTGGCCTTTGGTTTATTTCAATTGTGGGCAATACTTTGTAGAATTAAGTTTTACAAAAATCTATAGAACTTTCTAAAAAATCAGATAGATATAGAATTATAAAGATTATTCTAAAAACTAGGGTGGTTAAATCCCAACCATTCATTACTATATAAATAGGGGTTGTATTATCACATTTATCACATTTGTATCAAGAAAAAAAAAAACATTCACTTTAAAATTTTTGGAATTGATTTGAAATGGGTGGATTTTTGTTGCAGGAATATTACTTGAGATATATATTAAAATGTTGAAATTTTATGATTTCATATTCCAAACTATGTTGATTCATGATTATTTGTGCTGCTAATTTGTTTTCATGAAAATAATGGCTACCCTTATGTATTTTCATGAGCAGGGTAATGATAATTTGTGGAATTTCTGATTTGCAGGAGTTTGGAATTTTTAGTAGCCAGTCATTAGCCTAAATATTAGTATGCTCTTCTTATTTCTGGAATGAACAAGTTAGTGTAAGGTCATTAAAAAGATTTTTTTTTAATTCCAATTTGTTGAAGGAAATTTTTTATTTATTGTTAATTGCGCCTAGCGAGTTTTAAAACCTTGACTTGAAGTCATTTCCTGCCATATATTCTGTTTTTAACTAGTTGTCAGATGAATTTCACTACATCTAAGTTGTAATTGTTTTTAACAGTGTACTACTGCCTCATTAGATTTTTGCTGTAAAGTATTTTTTCTTGGAGTTTAACCAAGAATGGAAGATCAAAAGAGACGTACTATGGAAGCTCTAGAGCGAAGATTTGCTCAAGCAAAGGCAGATGTTAACTCACAGCAGCAGAAAAGCAAGAAAAGGCAAGCTGATGACCAGAATGAAGTTGCTTTGCATGCTGAATCTTCACCAGTCAATAAGCCTGTTCCTAAATCCTCAGCTAAAAAAGGTTAATTCATAGTATGATTGCATTAGTTTTGAATTTACTTGCTTTATATTGAGGTCAAAGAAACTCATAGATGATTGTCACAGTGAGCAAGCTGTGAAAGGATCATGTAGCTGATGCTTCATTACTATTTTTCTGTGAAATTTGATATGTATCAACTTCATGAAATCTTTATGTGTTGACTTTTCAAGTTTACAATTCTTTAGTGTTCTCCTCGTCTGATGTTGTGTGCTTTCCCTGAACTTCTATGCAGGCAACTTTTCTTTTCTTGGTCATACTTCTAAAGAAGGTACTGCGCTATTAAAAAAATTGGCATTCATGTTTGCATTCTGAACTTGATATTGATGTGGAGTTCTCACCATATCTGCCCTATTTACAGATCCAGGACTAAATGAGCCTGCGTACTTGAAGCTTTCACACTCCGTTCATGAAAATCTGCTGCCAAATGGTGTTCAGGTTGGTCTTCACCATAGGCAGGCTATCTGAGTTTCTTTGTTGTCATCGGGTTTGCTTTATACTTGAACTCAGGTTAACTGTTGCTTTCTATTTTCTAAATTGTGAAGGATTCTGATGGGAAAATCACAGTTGACCGGGTTTTACATGAGCTTTTCCAACATGGTGATTCAGCTAGTAAATACATGCAGGGATCCAAAAGTATAAAGATTGAGAATACAATACTTCTTGATAATTTTGTCCAAAAAAGTAACAGTTTAAGTTCTGGTCGTATTCGAGCACTACAACGTGGGTCAAAACGCTCTAAAAAACATATGTCCCTGAAGCAACATAAGAGGATGGGATCATTTGATTTGCCAAAAGAGTTCCATAAGTGAGTTCACTATTTAGTTTCCCATTGCTCTGTACACCCCAATCTTAACTGCTTCTGATCCCTTTGTTTGTCTTCACACTTTTGTTAGTTTGTGAACTTATGATAGTTACGTAGATGCATGGAGTTTTCTCTTGAAGTTTTAGAAATGATCTGCCACCTATGCAACATTTGAGTTTAGCTGTTGCTGTCAAATTCTTGTTTCCTGGGACTATGATATGGTCTTAGTTTTGATGGGATTTCACCAGTTACTTTTCTCATAATACATCTTTGTTGACTTTCAGCTATGATCTCTTTAAACCTATGCATGAACGGTGGAAATCCTATGTACTGCAGCTTCTGAAAATTGTTGGGTTAGTTGTACTGTTCTTTTCATCTACTCCCTCCGTCCCATATGAATTGTCCACTTTGCTTTTGGCTCAATAACCAATGCGAGTAGAGATAGAGGAAATTAGTATTTTATTAGTGAGTGAGTATTATTTTTCCATTTTAAGTAAGTGGACAATTAAATGGGACGGACAAAAAAGGAAAGGTGGACAATTGAAGTGGGACGGAGGGAGTATTAGTAATGCCTGCTGCAATCAATACAAGCTTCTAACTCTTTGAATGCTCTTGCAGGAAAGAGCAGTTGGCTCAGTGCTTCTTTAATGCTGACCTACATGGTGCAATTATTTTAGGTTTGGAAACCTTATATGTTCTTTGACTGCTGTCTATGTTTTTCAATGTCGATGCATCCGATATGGAAAATCAAACACAAAATATTCTCCACAATAGTCATGCTGTGCTTAAAGTTACTAGAAATTTTATGTGGTGGTGAACTTCCTTTCTGGTTATCCAACTTTAGTCACTAAACTATTGGTGGGGGTAGTTACCTGACTTATTTAAGACTCTTATGGTATTTTACTGTCTGTAGGGGTAAACTTTTGGTTATCCAACTTTGATCACTCTGCTACAGGGGTGTAGTTCCTGCCGTATAGAAGACCCTTTTGGTCAATAGAAAAATATTGTATAATTAGATGCTGATATTATGTATGTGAGGGAGGCAACAATTCAATTATCTGACGGTGAAGGATAAAGCTAATTATTTGAAATGGCTTGCATGTATATTTAGCTGGTTGAATCTCTTCTAGAAACAAACGAGGAGTTGTGGATCAACTCAATGCTCAGTATTATATGGTATTTCTTTCCAACTGTTCATCATTAATATTCAATCTTGGGATCTAAACCCCGAGACAGTAGAGATGTATCATTTTTGTTTTTGAGCATGTTGATATCCCTTCTGCTGAAAAACCCCATTGATAATCAAGAAGCATCTAAGCTACAAGATGATGCCATCTCAACCTCAATGTTCGTACAATTAATAGAGAATTGAAGAAATTAAGGATGGAATGGGGGGATTTGGTTTATGCAATGCAGCAGTTATGTTCAAAAGTCAATCTTTTTTTAATTTTATTATTATTTTTTAATATTATTATATTTTAAAACAGCATAACTGGACAATCTTGTTGCGAGTATAATTCACCAACTCTTATAATTGCTTGTGTTTGTAGTTGTTCAGTGTAAAATTGCTGGCTATGTTGGGATACACGGCATCATGGTGCGAGAAACTAAAGAAACATTTGGAATTGTTACTCAAGAGAACAAATTCAAAGGTAATGGTTTCTATTTCTTATCATACTTACTTTAGGTAGTTTTTCACAAGATCACTTTGGCCAAAAGCCCTTTTGTGCTAGTCAAATTTATACTCTAAAAGTGTTTGCTAATCCTCCCCTCCTTCTGTGCATACACACATGTCTGGAGGCATTTGAATGCACATGAAAATTCTCTGTCTGATTCTGTTTTTATTATTTGCAGTTGTGCCGAAAAAGCCCTCTGTTTTTGTGCTCCAAGCAGATTGCTGGAAGATCACTCTTCATGGAGATAGATTTGTATCAAGAAACTTGGTTCCATAATTTAGTATGAGTAAGTTCTCCAACTTAGAGATATCTATTAAACAAAGCAATATCCTTTATTGAACTATTGCTGTATCCGTTTTTTATTACATCTTTGACATCATATTTTCTGTGACTAAAGCTATCCAGCAGTTGTATAAACCAGATAACCATCAAGAACTCGGAGCTCGCAATCAGTGGGTGGTTTGATGATGCGCCACGGCCATCCGGTTGGCTTGGATGGGTTTTTGTAGTTGAAGTAGGAGGTAGCTATAGTCTTCTTACATTTTAGGCCGAATGAATTTATTGTGTAACTATTTTTTTTGCAGCAATTATTAGTTTTCATTGATGAAAGTTATATCCAAGTCTCTATTTTTACTAAATAGTTTTCTCGTTAAATTTAGCTTCTTATCGAGTATAATCTTGGTTCAAGATATTTCATTCCATCGCTAAATAATCTCGCAAAGGGACAAACCGACTTGATTCATATGAATGATAATATCGAATTGCAGAATCATTCTTTTAAGATTTGAAATATGGTGTAGTTACACATAAATGAAATGTGGGAATATGTAAACAATTGGCTTGGCACTAATGAAATTTCAAAAATATTTGTTTTGCAGGTTGAAATGCTTTTTCTTTTTCCCTTTCTTTCTGTAAAATACACATTTTTAAGTCGGGTTGTTCGGTTTTTTCATCAAATGCTAAATCACGTAGGAGAAGAATAAAAAATATAAAAGATATGCTAAATCATGTAGGAGAAAAATTAGGAACGGTTATGGTAACTGAAATATACAATTCCCATAATACCCTATAAAAATATTAAAAAAGAAAAATAAAATATAAAATTAGATATTTAATCAAGGCCCTTCAAATTAAATAATCAATGGATTAGATTCGGTCTTATCTCTCATCTGAGAGGTGGTTCACATATGATTACAACTCTCTCTATATATATATATATATATATATATATATATATATATATATACCAAGAATTACAGAAAAAACCAAATTATATACATATATTTATATTATGTTTTATTTTTAATTATACTACTAATAATCTAACCATGTTTTTATTCTATTTTAAAATGTAGAGTTTGTGAATTGTGATGCTATTTTTTATGGGGTAAATTATGTATATCTATCCCAAACTATGAGAATTTATGGAATTCAATCTCATATTTTTAAAGTTATGGAATTCCATCCTACACTATATTTATTTTTGGAGCTTTATCCCAATTCATTTAACATCATCAAAATGCTGCCACATCACCTATAAATTGTCATGTTGGCAATCCACATCAAACTTTTGGCTGATGTGAACATTATGATGTGACATTTTTATTATTTATTTTATAAATAATTTTTTATAAATTTGACTAGATTCAAAAAAAATTTGATTAATCCAATTCAAACAAGCATTAATCGAAATTTGATTGCTGCCCTCAT